>OU964976.1:1329743-1354743 GCA_918808275.2 Dolichovespula sylvestris
TCTCTCTCTCTCTCTCATTCTCTCTACTCGAAACCTTTCAAACGTTTATTTTATCTCTTTTATTCTCATACATTCGTATACTCACTTACGTACTACCTTCTTTGTCACTCGTACTCTTTCAATCTACGGAAGCACACTTACTTTTCCCTTTCTCTCTCTCTCTCTCTCTCTCTCTCTCTCTCTCTCTCTTTCTCTCTTTCTCTCTTTCTCTCTCTCTCTCTCTCTCTCTCTCTCTTTCTCTCTTTCTCTCTCTCTCTCCCTCTCTTTCTCTCTCTCTCTCTCTCTCTCTCTCTCTCTCTCTCTCTCTCTCTCTCTCTCTTTCTGTCCCCTTTCGTGTTCATTTGCTTTACTTCGCACACGTGTGTACATATACACATACAAAACACGTGCGAACGCAATGTGCCACGTGACAAACGTATACACGCGTTATTGATACTTACATATAGAGCATTCAAACATACAGACGGACATTCAATCAGACTAACAGACGGACAGACAGACAGGCAAGCAGGCAGGCAGGCAGGTAGACAGCTGACACGAGAAACACAATCACGTTCGCTTCACAAATAATACATACATATTTAATCAAATATTCCAAGCCGACTTAATATAGGATAACAGCTTCATTTTTATTTGTATATCTCGTTTTAGGTCGTAAATCTAGAGGATTGGAACGAGTCCGTCGTTACGATTCGATTAGTTAGAAAAAATCTAGAATTTCTTAATTACCCGTAATTTTATCGTAAACATTTAACTGTAGATTCGATACGTTTACTCCCTTATAACACACGTTTCGCCTACTGCTTACGGATATAACAAAACGCTCGTATTATTTTATTTTATTTTATTTATTTTTTTTTGTTTAATCCTTTTACCTCCTTCCTCGTATGTGAGTGTGTTCTTGTTTTACAATATATGCTCGTTTATCGTGTCGTTTTACAATATGTGTATATGTATGTATGCATATGTGTCTGCATATATATATATACATATGTGTGCGTGTGTGTGTGTGTTATGTACGCGTGTGAATGTGTATATTCGTAACACACCTACCAACAAGTAACCCTATCTTCTCCACACAATCGTAATGCATATGTAACGACGAATCCGTCGAACGCGAGCTCTTCCTCCGTTAAATATGCGTGATTTTTAATATGTGTGAACATTATTTATTTATTTATTTATTAACTTATTCATTCATTTATTTTATTTCCTTTTTTTTTCTTTTAAATATTCGTGTATGCGCGTGTAATGTGTCTACATTCCGTTTAATGTAAAATATGAATGTGAGCAAGAGCGTGCGTGGTGTCCACAATGTGCACGTGTGCTCTTCGTTCCCCCTATTCCCTTTCTCTTCCCAAAATACCCTTCCTTTTTCTTTCTTTTCTCAAATCGTACATAGAAAGAACAAGAAGGAACGCGAAATTGGCGGATGCGCCACGAGCAATTCTCTCATGTAAACGTCGCTACTTTCTTCTTTCTCGTCACTTTTTTTCTCCTTCACGCGCACAACACACCGAGAAACGAATTTCGCTTAAAGTGCAAATGACGAATGGCTTTTTTCTCTCCGTCACTTACTTCCCCTCTGGCCTATAACGCTATGTTCCTCATCCAGATCCACCACCACCTCCTTCCCTGTCTTCTTCCTATTTGTCCTTCTTCTTCTTTTTCTTCTTCTTCTTCTTCTTCTTATTCTTCTTCTTCTTCTTCTTCTTTATCATCATCATCGTCGTCGTCGCTTAGTCCTCGTCTTTGTAACGTAGAAAATGTGAGACGTACAAAAAGTGTTCCACGGCACATTCGGCACGCTTCTTACTCTCTCTCTCTCTCTCTCTCTCTCTCTCTCTCTCTCTCTCTCTCTCTCTCTCTCACACACTATGTCTCCCTCTTTCTCTCTCTTTCTCTCTCTCTGTCTTTTCGTGCCTTAGACTTATGTATTCACAAAATTCCTTATCTTTGTCTTCATCATCTTTTTCACGCTTCGATTCGATTACTTTCTTCTTCAATCTTTTGTGGTGGTCGAAATGGTTGGATGAGTCCTAAAAAGTTCGTTTTTTTCACGTTGTCTTCTTTTCCTCGCGAAAAAGAGAAAAAAACAAAAAAGAGAGTGAGAGCGAGAGAGTGTGTGAGAAAGAGAGAGAGACTGTAAGAGTGTGTGCGTAAGTGTGTGCGAGAGAGAGAGAGAGAGAGAGAGAGAGAGAGAGAGAAAGAAAAAAGAGCAAAGATATCTCTTTTTGTTATCACCAACACACCTCGATCGACACGAGCGCACGCGTCGTCTAAAGCCGAGGAAACGGGCCGAACAATAAATATTCACGGTTTTTTTTGGCCCTCGGGGTGGCCGGAATAATAAGAGTCTGATTGTCTTAACAATACTATCAGTTTTATACGAGTTTCCGTACGCGCGCGTGTACGTGTGTGTATGTGTGTTTGTTGTGTGTTTAAGACGCAACCCCCGACACGTATTATATATATATATATATATATATATATATATATATATATATATATATATATATTTATATGTGCATGCATATGTATATGTATATTGACGTGTCTCCTGTGTGTGCGTCTACGTAATTTTTATTTTTTCTTCGTACACAACTACATACTTCTTTATTTTCTTCTTTATCCATGCTTATATCTTTGAATAATAATAATAGTAGTCGTTTAGTGATTATTAACAATATCATAGGTGGTTTCTTTTTTTCTCCTCCCGAATAATCATTGTTATTAGTTGTTAGCACTCGATATACAATACTTTAAGTTATTAATTGTATTCATTAATATTGTTATTTAGGGTTATCTTTATTAATCGTTAACATAACGTTATTATTATGTTATCGTTATCTTTATTAATCGTTAATATAACGTTATTATTATGTTATCGTTATCATTATTATTATTTTATTATTATTATTATTATTATTATTATTATTGTTATTATTATTATTATTATAATTATAATTATTATTTTTATTATTATTATTATTATTATTATTATTATTATTATTATTATTATTATTATTATTATGATTATTATTATTATTATTATTATTATTATTATTATTATTATTATTATTATTATTTAAGTCATTATTTTTATCGTGTACTATCGATTGCTATTACGTCTTTATACTATTTTTCGTTAATCTTATCGATTACGGTGTATCGTTAGCGTTCTGTGACAATAGTTTTTAGTTAATCGTTAATACTATTATTAACAATAGTGTGGTATGTATATCTATATTCAAAACTCGTTCGATAATAACTCGCGATTCCACGATTATGCGTCTTCAATATTCGCGCATTGTTTACGTGGAAAAAGATAGAACGATTAATTATATTAATGTACAGTTCGTTGACGTTTATTATCCTACCGGATGATTACCCTCGGCCCGTCCTCGGCCAAATCGCGAAAAATGTTTAATCGGCGTTAGTTTAATAAGAAAATCGATTGACTATTGCCTCGCATCATTCTTTTAACTTTCACTTTCACTTTTTCTTTTTTTTTTGTTTGTTTGTCTCTTCTTTTATTCGCTTAAGCGAAAATGTCGTACAATGTATTTTAAAAATTCAAAACTTTTAACGTAACATCGTTCACTTCCTTTAAATTCTTCCTCGTCGCCTTTCGATTCCTTTTTTCGACTTATTACAACGCCACGAAGATAGATTTTCAATTTCTTTTCTTTCTTCCTTTTTTCCTCCTTTTCATACTTATTTTCTTTCGATTTCTTAAATCGCAAGCCGACCTCGCGTCGAAGCTTCGCCGATTACATTTCTCAACAATATCGAAAAGATTCTTTCAATGATTGAGAAAACAGCGACGAACGATAGACGCGATCGTCGGCGAAGCCGATGGCAGTGATCACGAGGATTTTCGTTCGCTTGAATGGGGGAGAAAACCGATTTCTTCTTGTCGGTTTAATTAGCATGGCAATCCTGACACGATTTCGATGTATATACGTGTATATACATAAAAACAAAAATGAATATTTAAAAAATATCCCAAAAGAGTCAAAAAGAAGAGCGAAGAATTACAAAAAAAAATTTCTGTTTTCTTTTTATTTCCGATGACTCACGCAATCCTTGCTATCGTAATTAAAGTGCAATTCAATTCCTGCAGTTACTTCGATGATTTGATAATCCAATTGTTCACTTATATTCGTTTATATTATTCATCCATCAAGCGAATGAAAATATATTTTTATTAATTAAAAAGCCAACAGTGCTTGGGTCCCTTACTCGGCGAATATTTTAAGGGAACGACCCTTTCTCCTCATTCGTCTTCGAAATAAGAAAAATAAAAAGAAAAAAAAATTAATGATCGCGTTATTCGCATCTTTTCGTATAATACGATGATCGGCAGTCTGTGTGCGTGTTCGCATTGAATTATATATGGTTATACGAATCTATTTCTAAGTTTGCAATAGGGTTCGTTATTATTCGTCGGTTGGATCTCGTTAGAGCTTATTAGAATAATACGAAAGCTTTGCTTTTTTTTCTGAGTATCGTGTATCGCGTTCGTGGATATTTTCGAGGGTATCAAAAGTGTCTAAACTACGTTTTCTTTCTTTATATGTACAACTCGATGCCAACGCGTAAACGATTTTAAATATCGAAATATTTATAACGATTATTACTCGCTTCTCTTTACTCGAGAAGTACAATTTTATCTTTTTCTTCTACGACGACAGAGATTTATAGTTATCGAGATAAATAACTTACTCGTTCCTCGTCAGAAATAATTCGATTTTAAAAACAAGTAAACGAACGAAAGAACGAACAACAAAACGTTTGCGGCACAAGTATTTGCGATTTTACAATAAACTTCCTCGTTTCGTTGAAATTTGCTAGATTCGTTTGAAAGGAACCTTTCGAAGAGTCTAGTGTCTTTGCTTTTCTCTTTTTTTTTCTTTGATAAAAAAACAAATGCTTCATCTTTACCATCAACTTTTAACCATCGTCATCGTCGTCGTCGAAGATTTTAAGGGAAAATAAGCGAGTTATTTCTCTTTCACAGATAATTGGCGAATAAACAAAGACAAATTCTCGCAAAGTTCAAACCATCCAACCTTTTCATTTCTCTTCTCTCTCACTCTCTCTCTTTCTCTGTCTCTCTCTCACTCTCTTTTTCTTTTATCTTTCTTTCCAAAGATAAAACCCGAATTAATATTGCCTTGCTAAGTGGTCCAGCTTTAATCGGACCTTACGTTGGAAATGATCTCGATTTTCATCGAAATAAGTACGTATCACGAAAATTTGCTTCACTTTCCAAAGCATAACTTTGTAAAGTTTATTTACTATACTAAAAAAAATGTGGTTTCTTTTAATTCGAGCGATCAAGCACGTAACTGCGAGAGAAACGATCTTAAAATTATCCACGTACGCCAAGCGATTTAATATTTCTCCGACGAATTCGATTGTTATCCTTTTATAAACCTCCTTTTTCTCGTTTTAATAGCAACGTGGACAAGCAAGCGACCAGTACACAACTAATATTATTATAATTTCGAGGGATAACCATAAATTTCGTAACGTTAAAGTTTACCGAAAAAAATGAAAAAGAATTATCATGCAAAAGTTTATCTTGAATTGCGACGGTTAGAGAGAATTAAATAAATAAAAAAGACAAAAAATAAAACTGTAAAAAAAAGAAAGAAGTGGGAAAAGAATAACAATACGATGGAGCAACCATTCGATATAGAGAATATCGAAATACTTGAAACTCGTCGAAGAATGACAATACTCATTCCCTTCTCCTCCTCCTCCTCTTCCTCCTTCTCCAATGGGAACGAGCGTTATAATCTTTTCCAATCGTCGTACGTCGCGTAAAATTTCCCTATGGACGGTTTGACTTCTACGTTTCGGTATTTTTCTTTCATTTCGAGTAGCTCGAGCGCTTGCATACCCTTTATTTCGCTCTTCATAAAACTTTTTTCCTGTCAAGCTTATTCCTCGTCGGAAATAAAATGAAGAACAACGTCGATTTTCCAAAAAGGTCATTCGCGAATATCCGGTGTTGGATTAGCGGTAAGTTTAAATTTACAAGAAAAAAATCCCTAGAGATCTAAGACGACGATGATTCGAATCGAATCGCCCTGCAAAATTCAATGTTATGTTACAGTGATTACGTATTACCTGACGAAACAACAACAGAAAAAAAGAGGAAAAAAGAAACAAAAAGAAAAAGAAAGAAAGAAAATTCATCGTAAAATATAATGAAACTTAGTCTTCCTTTAACTTTGAACGTTTCATCTTCGGAAGAGATTAAATCGCAGAAAAATCGCTGAAAGATCGTACTTGAGATCATTCGTTCCTTTTAGACGCTACTTTTTCCCGTTTTCCTGTAAAGACGTACACGAGAGAGTGAGAGAGTGAGAGAGAGAGAGAGAGAGAGAGAGAGAGAGAGAGAGAGAGAGAATGAGAGATGCGAAGAAAGGACAAGGACATTAGGGTACGAAGAGAGAGTACCATTTCGAGATTAAAACACGAAAAGAGAGAAGACGCCTCTTCTTTTTCTTCTTCTTACACAGGTCTTTACGTTTCGTTTTAATGTCACATTTATACGAGGCGGAAAATTATCAACACGGATATCAAACCGTCAGCAAAAGTGGCCACGCCCTTTTTTTCTCGCTTTAAAAATTTTTTCTCTATCTTTCTTTTTTTTACTTTCTTCTGTTTAATCTCCTTCAAGCTCCAGATATTAACACTCCTTTTGCATTCGCATATGCACATTCACTCATTCACTCGGTCGATCACTCACTCATTTACGTAACCTCTCCTAACTCTCGCATTGTCCTTTTTCAAGATAACTATCTACCCCCTATCTAATGATTAATTTCTAACAGTGTATTCTTAAACGCGAACTTATACGACTTATGATTTATCAAATTGCTTAAATCGACCTATTACCATTTGTCGATCTCGCTCGCACCTTATTTTAATATTTATACGTAGTTACTTATTCCACTTTCTGTCATTTTCTCACTCTCACTTTCATTTTCTAATCTAATAATAATAATAATAATAATAATAATAATAATAATAATAATAATAATAATAATTATTGTTATTATTATTATTATTATTATATATATATGCATATATATGTACATATGTATATATATGTGTATATATATATATATAAATATATATATATATATATATGTATATATACATATTTATACATATATTTACATATACATGTATATATATGTATATATATATATCACGTGTTTGTATGCTTGTGTACGTATAATATACAGAATAAGAGATACAATACGACGTAATCGTATAAATAATATATCGTGAATATCGTTAATATTTATAATTTAATATCATCCGTTCGCGCGGATGAACTCCTTTATACTATCGATACACACGATGTCAGAGTAGCACGAAATTGGGTATTCGTAGGTGGGAAGACGATTTTTTTGTTCTCTCTTTTCTTCTTTCATTTCTTTTTCTTTTCTCTCATTTTTTTCCTATTCGCACCTCAGTTTCTACGATCTCTCTCCCATCTCTTCTACTATTTCTCACTTTATTCGAATATTTTGAATCGTTAAATTTAATGGGGAAAAAAAGAGAGAGAGAAAGGAGAGAGACGTAATAACGATTGGCCGGTAACTTCGACGCGAAGGCGAACATTTTTTGACGATCGCATTCGACGATTCGAACGAGCAATCAGTTTTATATGAACGAGCACAAACGAAATGATGGCGTTCCTTTCTCCTTCGCTACCTCCCACCCTCCCGCCGTTCAATGTGAAAGATCAACATACGAAAAACGAACCTGGGAAGAGCTTAACTAATCTCCATTTCCTTGTCATTTCATTCGTTCGTTTATCTTACGAGCTTCGTTCTAATTTCGTAAGGACGTAGTTTGCACTGCTAATGAATGCTCCTACAGAAAGAACAAAGTCGCGTAAAAAATTAAATAACTCTTGAAAAATGTAAACCATTCTTTTTCTCTTTTTTCTTCCCCTTTTTTTGTAATAAACGCCAGCCCAATCGAATCAAAAAGAAAGGAAAGGGAAAAAAACTAGAACGTTTGATAAATTGCATTTTATGCGTGAATAATTGTGAAAGAAGAAGTATACAATACTGAAATAAACTTACGGTCGTTGGAGATGGAGAAGATAGTAAAACAGAATTTAAAAAGAAAATTCAAATATCTCGCGTAATTAATAAAAAAAATATTCCCTTAACTACTAAGACTGCCTTTAAAAAAGAAAAAGAAGTAGAGAATCCTTGCCAGGGAGATTTTTATATTAAAGAACTCTTAAGGAAGTAAATTTACTTACGAAAATAAGAAAACAAATTTTTTTTTATAATAACCAATCTCTTCCTCTTCTTTCCTATAGGTATAAAAAAATACATTTATTTTCTTGGTGGGATCGTCGAATGCAATCTAATAAAAAAAAACGAACTTCTCCTTTTTTTGTTTGTTTCTTTTTTTTTCTATTCTTCTTCTTTTTTTTTTTTTTTAATTTTTCTTGCGTGTTCGCGTCGAGTTAAAAAACCGACTGATTATCGAATGTTAAAAGAGAAAAAGCGCGTGAAGCTTATATTTCTTGTTCTCCTTCCTCGTCGCGCTTTTTCTTCTTCCTATCTCTTATCTATATTCGTGTATAACGCTGAAGGATCAGAGGATTCGATTTAACAGGAAGACACGTGATTGGGCTTTCCGGCGACGATTGGGCTTTTCTTGGAAGGGCGAAATGTGATCCTTTTTACTTTTCTTTCGTTTCCTTTTTTTTCTTTTTTGTTGCGTAAGGATTGGAAAACGTATGTTTTTTTTTCTTTCTTTTTTCTTTGTTTGCTTTTATCACTTCGCTTCGAAAAGACGGAAATAATATTAATAAATAACACAATTTGTGCAAATCGATAACAATGATTTTCAATAAGAGTAACAACTCCATTAAAGGAAGAAAAAAGGAATAACGGATGTAATATTACACGATATCCACTAACTCGCGGATGGACTTAATTGTGATCTATGTACAATAAAATAGTAATTCCATACTAGGAACATAATGTTTAACTAGTATGTCACGAAAGTTCGCGAGAGGAACATGATACGACAATTAAGTATAGAATTAATTATCAAAGTGACGGGAGGAACGTAGAACATATGAAAACCGTCAAGATAATATATGAACAACGATCATAGGGACAAGGATGAACGATCTGTTAATTAAGATTGAAAGGGTTTATAAGCTTATATAACGAAACGGAAAGGTGGCTCATTTTCGATGTGAACTCCTTTCGCGCATCGTCGCCATCCTCGCCGTCATAGATCAACATTGTTTATAAAATCATCGACGAGTATCGTTATCGTAGTAGTATATAATAATACGACTTAAATACAAGAGATGTCAACATGTTTCTGTACAGCAATATAATATATTCCTTCCACCTACATTCTCGAATTCTTAATACTCTCTCTCTCTCTCTCTCTCTCTCTCTCTCTCTCTCTCTCTCTCTCTCTCTCTCTCTCTCTCTCTCTCTCTCTCTTTCATTCTCTTTCTTTCATTCTCTCTCTTTCATTATCTATCATTCACTCTCACTCGCCCACTCATTTTCTCCCTTTTTATCTAGAGATTGTCGGAGAAGAAGAAAGAAAAAAATAGAAAAAGAGGACTAATAAATAAAACAGATCGATCAAGATCTTACAATACGACGTGAAAAAGTTTTAAAATTGTTAAATAATATTCGAGCACCAATCCAGCCGGCAACATTCAACAAAACGTTTTCGCTGCCCAATTGAAATTGCTTCTCTAGCAGTAATTAATCGTCGAGAACAGCTATCGATCCGACACGTAAGCTCGCTTACAGTATATCCAATGTTATTTATTTATTATCAGTAGTATTATGCTCGTTAACGTGCGCGCTTTATAAGTTCTCGTATAACGTACCTAGAGCGCAATGCGCCTGCCGGCTTTATCGATTAACTTTGTCACGAGCGTAGTTTATAACTTTCTCTCTCTCTCTCTCTCTCTCTCTCTCTCTCTCTCTCTCTCTCTCTCTCTTTTTCTCTTCGTCTCTCTATCTAACCGCACATCATGTTCCTATCGACGAACTGACCAGATCGTTTATTTTTATTTTTTTGCTTATTTATACGCTCACCTTCTCGCTCTCTTCGCCTCTTTCTACAGCTTTTTTCTCCTTTCTTTTTGTTTCCTCTTTTTTTTTTGTTTTTTGCTTGTTCCCGTTTATTTTTGTCTTAGTTGAAAACAAACAAAAAAAAGAACAAAATAAAACGAGAAAACTAAACGCGTCGACGCGCGTATCCACTTTTTTCGTTAAACCCTTGCGTTCGCTCTTTCGAAGTCACCTAGCTAACACGGTTGAGGTAGAAATCCGCGATAAATTCATTTTTTTTTTCAACGACGAATACAACGCGCTTCTTTTTTCCTTTTTCTTTTTCTTCTTTCTCTTTCTTTTTTTTTTCATTTTCACGATCGCACGAGCTTCAACGGAACATTCCCGGAGTACTGCTTCGGCGCTTCGAGACCAGCCACCGCAAAATCCGAGAGTTCCTTTTCGCGATGCGAGTAGCCCGAATAGTAGAACGCGCGAGTAATTTGGGAACGAACGGGTGTAAAAATAGTAAAAGAGCGGGGAAACAAAAAAAAATCTAGAAAAGAGCGAAAAAGTATGGAGAGACCGAAAAACGAATCCATTAGCGACGAACGAGTAAGAGTCGAGCATGGTCGAGCTCGAGTAACGAGAAATTCGACGTTTCTCTTCTCTTTCTTTCTTTTTTCTTTTTCTTTTATATATTTATTTTTTTTTACTTTTGTTTTTTAATTATAGAATAGTGTAAATCACGGCCAATCCTAAATAAGTGTACGATGGTATCGGTGAAATTTTAAATGAACTAATTTTACATGTCTTATTATACTCATTACTTTTCTTCGATTTTCTCTCTGTCTCCCTCTCTCTCTCTTTTTCCCACTTTCTATCTCTATCTATCTACTTCCTTTTTTTCTTTTTTCTTCCCGCAAATTCAGATAATTCAACGTTGCTCCGTCTCGTTAGAAAATTCAACGTGAACTGACCTTGTAAGTGCTCATGTATATGTATAAATAAATAACAATGATCTTCAAAAATATCGTCGACCGATCACTCCCATCACTGTATTTGTTTATTCATTTGTTAATACCAGTACTGTGGAACATCATCAACAAGCATTACTAGTACCGCATATATTTTTATATCTCCTCTTTTTTCACATCCAAAGAATTTAGTCTAGTCGTCCGTTCTCGATTATGTGATTAAGTTCGTTTTATTATAATTTTTATTTCCTTTACACCTATATGCACATATTAAATATAATTATACCGTTTACCTCTTACGCGAGCGAATAAATTGATTATAATACCTTTGAGGGCGTGCTAGTCGTTCACCTTATGCCCTTATTCTCTTCCTCCCTTTTAACTGACCCTCCACCACCTTTTTCTTTAACCTTTTTCTTTCTTCTCTCCCTCGTTCTCCTCCTATTCTCAATATATTAACAACGTTAGTGTCAGTGTGTCTGTGTGCGTGAATTCGTTTCTTTCATTTGCAATAACATTCGTAATAATATTCTTCAAAAATGTGTGTGCCGACATGTTACTTATTTCATTCACCTCTAGAAAAGTTCATTCTTCGTACTATTTTTCGTCGAGTCAAGCGAAATCCATTCTCCAGAGAATATAGCTCTTTATTTAACGATATTGCTTAAAAAACAAATAGTAACAAAGCATAAAGAAAAGTCGTACAAAATATAAGAAAAAAGAAAAAAAGAAATATTTCATACGTCTCTTTTTAGATTATATTTTCTAGATTCCCGCCAGGAATTTTTCATTTTTATCATCATTTATATTTTTATATGGTAAATAATTTTCTTTCTTTTTCTAATCTTTTTTCTTACTTTTTGTATTTTTCACAAAATACCTTTTGCTCGCTTAGAATTCCTCAAGAAGTTTCATCTCGCGATCATAGAAGAATCATTTCTTCCTTTACCATCGTACTCTCCTTTTCGGTTGTATGCCTACGCGACATCCTAAAGGATCCAAAGGTGCTTTGAGGTATACTTCGAATTCCAAGATTCTTTTCCACGCAACAGTTACAACTATGAACGCGATCCATCCTCTTCCACGTTCACTAAAAGGATATATACGATCTAAAACGCAGCTTCCTTTTCTTTATTTTATTTTGTCCTTTGTAAGTTTATTACTCTTTCTGTCTGTCTATCTGTCTGTTTGTCTCTCTCTCTCTCTCTCTCTCTCTCTCTCTCTCTCTCTCTCTCTCTCTCTTTCTTTCTCTCTTTTTCTCTTTTGCTCTCTCTTCTCAACCGCAATATGGTATTCTGTGGTGTTGCAATTGATCCACTTTATACTATCCTCATCTACTCATTGATAGAACAAAAAATAATATAAGAAATACACGATTTATCATAATTATCTCTTCACGTTTGACATTATTCGAGTACTACTTTTACACAAATTTCGAAGATTTAATTGATTAATTTATCGACGGTAGTATAACTTAAAAAAAAGAAATAAAAAAAGAGAACGAATGATAAAAATACTGAAATTTTTAACAAACTTTCACCTTTCTGGAGTTTTTGATTCTTTCCTTGATCGTTCCAATTTTCTATCTTTCACGATCCGATCGATTTTCATGTTGTCCTTTTCTCTCTCTCTCTCTCTCTCTCTCTCTCTATCTCTCTCTATCTCTCTCTTTTCATCTTATTTCCTCGTTTCTTTCTTTCTTTCCATATCTCCTTTCCCCATACACACGCATCGACTAAATTAGATTGAGGCCTCATCTAATATTGGCAGTTGTTTACAAGCGATTTATGTTTTGTTTCTTCCACTGTCTTCTCTCTCTCTCTTTCTTTCTTTCTATTTCTCTCTCTCTCTCTCTCTCTCTCTCTCTCTCTCTCTCTTTCTTTCTTTCTATTTCTCTCTCTTTCTGCTGCATAAACTCCTCGTAACTTTCTCCAAACAAACATGCGTTCGAAGAAAACGGTGAAGAAAATTCGCTTTTCATACGTCTCTGTAAAAACGATGTGGAAGCGTTTTACCCTCTTATAACCAGTATTAATACACTAAATACCAACACGATTAACATGAACGAATGTTTAAAAAGATTTTTCACCGTAAAAAAGCAGAGAAAAGAAAATGACGAAAAGAAACAATTTTTTCAATTCATCGCGCGATAAACGTCATAATATTCGACAAACTAATTAAGAAACATTGTTCAGCCAGAATTTCGATGTTCCTATTTTAATTCAAAATAAAATCAAATAAAATAAAAGTAAAATTGATCGATCGATGAACCCACGCCGCTCGTTCACATGTCCTGTGACCGTAATCTAGTAAAAAAATTCATTCTCTAATCCTAATAAACGAATGAATAAATGAACGAATTAGTCTCGGCGTGGACGTTCGTCGTGGTCGTGTAAGTGTGTGGCTCGCGCGATTTTAAAAAGGATATTTCGTTGCAAGTACATACAACGTGATAGCACGTTGTTAATTTTGGTTGTTGTTGCTATTGATGTTGTTGTTATTGTTGTTGTTATTTTTACGGCTGCATTTTAAATGTGCACTAGCATTTCGACAGTGCAACTTCAAAGCGACGCGTAAAGTTCGCCGTCCACCATCGTATCGATGCGAATACACATACGTGTGCGCGGTTTTAATACCCTCCCTGTATATGTATATGTATGTATAATATGTATGTGTATTTTTACGTATATATGTACGACACACGCACGTGCGTACATTCGTCGTGTATCCATGTGTATGTGTATTTGTATAGTGAAAGTAGTGATTGAATGTGTGGACGTGCGTATACGATACGTGAGCAACAGTGTGCGCGGTATATATATATATATATATATATATATATATATATATATATTTATATATATATTTATATTTATATTTATCTTTATATTTATATTTATATTTATATTTATATTTATATTTATATATAATAGTAGTAGTAATAATAATAATAATAATAATGACTATGATAGTAATGATGGTGATTATAATGATGATAATGATAATGACGATAGTAATAGTAAGGATAATAATAATAAATACATCGGGAGTGCGTATGTTGTGTATACCTGTGTATACGTGTACATATGTAAGTATGTATTTGTAAGTGTAAGTATATGTGAATCCGTGAAACGCCCCTCCCCCTCGCTGTAAATGTCTTCTTATATAAAATCGGCAGTTCGGGCAGTTCGACGTCTCGCCGCACGACTCTAGCCTTACGTATGAAACCAGATTTACAAAAATACGGTGCGCGTGTTTTTCGCGTATTTGGCACTTTTTTCCTTCTCTCGCTCCTCCCCTCCGTCTCTTCCCGTCGAGCCCACCCACGACATCACAACGTAACATTCGCTTTGTACCCACTACTCATTCACTCCCCTATCAATCGTTCTTTCACATTTTCTGTCTTTCTCTCTGTCATACGCTCTATCTTACTCGCACTTCAGTCGCCCTCTTTCCCACTCGAAGGTACCCTTCCGAAACAGAAAAGAAAACGAAGATGAGGAAGGGAACGAGGGGAGACAAGCGACATTATCGTTCTCCGTTCAGATTCATTCTATCTTTCTCTCATACATACACGCATAGGCATGTACTCTTTCTCTTTCACTCCTTCCCTCTCTCTTTCTCTATTTATCTATCTCTTTTACATACATTCAATATCTCGTCACTTTATCTAGTCTCGTTCCAGGACGAGACCGGAAAAAAACGACGGGCACGGGGCAGCGAAGGAAGAAAAGCGGAACGGCGGACGAGAGAGAAGAGTCGCGTCTTCCTCCGCGTCGACGCGAAAATCGGCAGTTTCGATGGATGACGACAGCGAGGACGACGAGAACGACGACGACGAACAACAATGTCGTCGTCGACGTCGGCGACGCCGACGATGACGATAATGACGATACCGACGACGTAGACGGCGCCAGCAAAGCCGATGATGGCAATGCCGATGACAATGATTTTGATGACGGCGATGACGTCGACGATCGCGCCAACGACACGGCGGCCATTGGCCGCACTTTATCATCAACTATTCCTCCTCCGGGCCCATATTCATCAACATCATCTTCTTTTTCGCGATCTTGCTGTACTTTATGTCGATCGGCTTCGTCGTGTCGTAAAGACTCGGAGCCTGGAGGATTATCAGTGCTGTACCGAGCACGCAAGCGAGCGTGAAGATCCATAGGAAGATCCGATCAAGCACCATCGCGACGTACTTCCAATCTTCTTCGACCTAACAACAGATCAAAATTTTTTGATATGTGAGATGAAATTTTTGTAATTTTTTTTTCTTTTCTACACACACACACACACACACACACACACACACACACACACACACACACATTTGTTTTCTCTGAAAATGATTTTAGATGATATCGTATAAGCAATGAGGCTAATAATACTACACGAGCGTTTTATACGCTGTGTATTGCACATCGTGTATTTTCCGCCGAAGTTGAAACTGTCTGTTTTAATACAATTAAATACACCACACAAGCCTAGAACACAAGCTCACGAAAAACCACATGTCGGGTGTCGCACGCGGAAAACAAAAAAATGTTGGCAAATTACCGTAAAACGCTCATTAAGTCAAAATTCTACTTCGACGGAAAAAATGCGTCGTATAAAATGTTCGCATTGCCCTACCATAAGAGAGTTAATAAAAAATTTTCTGGAAATTCTATTGAAGATAAATCCTTCCAAACATTCTATTCCAAACAATCGACCGTCTTCACTTGAATAGAGGTTAAAAACCTTAAGTATCATTCACGTAAGATCGGAAATTTCGAAAAGAAAGACTCGAAGGAAATTTTCTTCTTTTATTTTTTTATCTTTTTTTTTCTTCTAACATAGCAGCAGCCAAATAAATCTCATGACATAAGGTGGGTGCCAAAAATCCATCGCCTCCCAAAATCCTAGTCTTAGAGATACGGTCAAGAGATTTGTCCGATTTCGTGTTCCTATTTCTTATTATCTATCTATATATCTATCTTTCGATCTATCTATCTATCCATCAATCCGTCCGTCTCATCTGGCCTTCGTACCTTCTACGCTCGTGGATATTTTGCTATCTCTCTCGCAACTCCTCCCACTAGCTACAGTGAGTTCTACAACCCTATCGAATCGAGCTGAGACTTGGCTAGGATATCCGAATCGGTTGCCGTGCAACCACCCTTTACATGTATCAACTACTACTATATATAGTGTACAAATAGAGAAACAAACGAATATGCAGAGCCACACACACACACACATATATATATATATATGTATGTATGTATGTATGTATGTATGTATGTATGTATGTATGTATGTATGTATGTATGTATGTATGTATGTATGTATGTATGTATGTATGTGTGATATATGTGTGTGTATACGCACATACGTGGGCGCACACGTACGTACCCACACACATACATATAAAGCATATATATATATATATATATATATATATATATACATATATATATATATTATATTATATTATATATTATATAATATATATATATATATATATATATAATATATATTATATATAATATAATATATATATATATATATATATATATATATATATATATATATATTATACATACATGTATAGGATACATCTATCAAAGGCAAAACGTGTGAACACACATCGTAATTATACTACAAAAAGATCGATATACACATACATACACATACATAAATATAAAAATTAATATAAATATCGATGTACGCATTTAATGGAATATGTTGAATACTGAAATGTATCTGAGAGTGACACATGTGATAGCTAAGGAACACACACAATTATACTCAAATGCATAAGAATCAAATTCTATAGAAGATTTCCTCGCATTTGGCAAGGAAGTTGTCGCAGTGCGTTATTCGACAGATACATCGCAAGAATAATTTATGCGCTAAACTATGTGCACGCTAGCGTGCTACGACAAAAGGAAAGCTCTAACTCTAGCTAAAGCATTTCGTATTCTCGACTCCGTTTATAGCTCTGAATTGTGTGTGTGAGCTTCTTGAAATTCAGTTCGATATGCGTAATTACTATAGGATCTAAACGTCAGAACGTTTCTAAACCTTCCTATCTTCAAAGTACAGATTTATCGAATTTAATTGAGGTGGTCTCTATTTCTCCACTCGAAGCCAACCATTTGACCTTTGAGATTTCACGTTTAAGACGTTGCTCTCTTATGTATTTTCAGTCTACTGAAAATCATTTTTGACGTAGAACAAATTATAAGATCGTGATTTTATTTGTTTAAAGCAAAATTAAATTAAAAAAAAAAAGAAATTAGACTCACACACCTGCACGCACGCTGAAAATATGAATAAAATAAAATAATCAAGGATTTTTGTGATATTCAAAAGATATAGAGAAAAAGAAATATTAAAAGAAATGAAAATCTTATTTTAGATCAATTTTATATCGACATTTATTTCTCGTAATTCTTTTTCTAAGCGTACTCGAAATTACGTTTTTACCTCGATTACAGAGCTATTCGCTATACAAGCTCGTGTTGAAATACACAGGAGGGTATTGCCGTTGGCACACTGACCTATATAATTTCTCGGAAAACAGCTGGATTGCGTCGACGCGGTAGAGCAAAAAATTCACCCTCGCCGGTGAACCTTCTTCACGTAACGAACATACACGGACATCTTTTTCACACCTACTGCTACTGAGAAAAAAAAAAGAAGAAAGAAACAGAGAAAGAGAAAATAAAGGATAGGTTCCGTTTTTGTCGCTAAATTTTTCATATACCGACACAAACACTCACTCGTACACATACACACAACGTATGCACGTAAATCCTTAAAGAACACCTTGTTTTGATATAAAAGTAAAAAAGAAAAAATTTACAAATAAATCTCCTTTCCCATATTTCAAGTTACCTTAATGTCTCGGAATGTATAATACACATAGAACAATTTATATTATCGGAAAGAACAAATCCATATGGTATCTAAATAATTTTTTCTCTTTTTTATTTTTTTAAATCCTAAAAAGATGAAAATAATCGATTCGATGTCTCGAAAGGGGTCTAACAGGTGTTAGATTTTCTTATCGACTGGGACTCGTAGAGTTTAACAGGTAGCCGGCAGGAACAAGTTGGACCGAGATAGTAGAAAAGATCGAAAAAGAGGGGGAGAAAGAGAGAGAGAGAGAGAGAGAGAGAGAGAGAGAGAGAAATGGAAAGAGATAGGCAAAGGGAGAATCGAAGAAGAACCTGGAAGCTGTCGGATAGATTGATGCGAGTGATCGTTGTTCGCTTTCCTCCACCTTATCGACTCCCTTTTCCCACTAGGTTTCGATGTGGCTCGCTAAGTCTTTATCTAAAGTTTCTCTTCGTTCAAAGCAAAAAGCCGGTTAATTCGGCCATTCACGGTAGGACACGAGCTGGAAGCGTGCTGTACGATGTTAAAGAGGTTTGCCCAACTAATAAGACGCTAACGCTCGTAGACTTGCTCAAAGAACTTGGCCGTTCGTCGTTTTCTATCTATTTCTCTTTCCTTCTCTCTCTCTCTCTCTCTCTCTCTCTCTCTCTCTTTCTCTTACTTTCCATCGCGTTCTATCTTATGTCATCGTTATCTTTAATTTGAAAGAATAACTAATAAGAAAACGACGAACAACTCAATATCAGTTTCTCTGGGACAATTTAATCGAACGAGTTCAAATGAAACTGAGTTGAATTATGCATAGATACATATATAAATGACTAATGTAAAACGATCAAAAGTTTATCGCACCCTTAAGATTTCGAATAAATGTTATTCTTACTATTAAATTCCATCTATTGAAAATGTTCTACTGTCAAGTAATTCATAATAATACTGTCTAAAGAACAAAACTCAGCTTGAACGAACGATAGGATAATAAGAAGCGAAAAACTCACGCTCTCAAATTTGTCCTTATTCTTAGCATGCTGTGCGATGAATCGAGCGTCGTCGATGGTTTTCTCGATTTCGCGCACCAACGGCTTCTCGAAGGTGGGACTAATGTCCTCGTGTGCATAACCAGGGCTAGCCGGGCCAAAGAGATCGTCGTCGGCACCGGGCAGAGGCAAGGAGGGCAGTGGTTCCTCGAAATAAGGAGCAACGGTACCAAGAGGTGGACCGTGCTCGTGATGAAAGCTCGGTGGCTTGCTTAGTGGCGGCGGTGGAGGTGGGCCAGTGGTCGGTAAGGAGCTCGGTGGTGGAAGGCCAGGACCGCCAGCAACACCGCCGTGATGATGATGGCTGACTATGAGGTGTGCCAGCGGACCGTGTGGTCCAGGTACCTCGTATTCGCCGCTGAACCTCTTACTGCTATACGGCTCGTACTTATCAGTCTCTTGTACATGGAACACATCGGTGAGGATAGCCTCGGGCGGTTTCCCGTTCGGTGCCTCGACGTCGTCCTCGTCGACGACGTCGTCGAGCTCGTCGTCGAGCTCGTGCCCGTTATGAATACGATGAAGTCGATGATGATGGGAGCTACCGGCGCCACCACCGTTTCTACCACCATTATCACCAACACCGGTACCAATAATGTTAACACCACCGACGAGCCCGTCGATACCCTCCTCATCTTCATCGTCCTCGTCTTTGTTTGGTCTTTTGATAAGGAGGAATCGCGGGAGCACCTGAATGAACACGATCCTTACCCACTTCGCCATACGGTGGGTAACCGGTGACCGAAAGTTTACGTTCAACACCGCGATTGTCACTACAACTGATAGCGTAACGAGCACCATCGTAAACAATAAATACTTGCCCAGCAACGGCACTGTCAACGACGTGGGCGGTATTATCTCAGCGAGCAGGAGAAAAAATACCGTCAACGAGAGGAGTATCGAGATCGACAGGGAGACCTTTTCGCCACTGTCACTCGGCAGGTAGAACACCAACACCGAGAGGAAGGATATGCCCACGCACGGTATTATTAGGTTTACCGTGTAGAAGAGGGTCTTACGGCGTAGGGTGATGTTGAACACTATGTCGGGATACGGTTCCTCGCAGCAAATGTAGAACGCCTCGTTCCTCACGGCAGGCACTTTTATTATGTCCCACTCGACAGAGATGTAATAATCTGTCAGATCGATACCCACATCGATTTGATTCGAATCTTCGGTCTGAGCGAGATGCCGCAGGTCGACCTGAAATCAATTCGATTGCCAAAAACATTATCCATTGAAAATTTGTATCTGTATATTCGATTATTATTAAATCCTTTTCTATCGCCCTTTACTTCCTCTCCCCTCCCCTTACCCTTCCCCACCCCTAAAAAAAGTCCCTTGTTTGACCTACTAATCTTTACTATAATGGCGATACTGCGAATAAGACATTTTAATCGCGACAGGAATAATCGAAATTTCGTTGAGATTATTCGTTGAATGCGATACGTCACTGAGAAGCTTCTAAAAATTACTATCTTTGAGTTTCCAACTAAATCAGAATGGCTACGAATAATCGCGTTCAACCTCTGTCTCTCGGTCAGTATGTGTATGTGTGTTTGTCTATATATATATATATATATATATATATATATATATATATATATATATATATATATATATATATTGATTGTACATCAAGAACGAAAAAGGAGCAATTCTCAAGGTCCAAAAGACGTAAGAAATGGATCAGACTTTTGTTCCGCGGATTTAACAAAAACGTTGCGGAGACAAATTTATGGTCCAACCGAAAAAAATCGAATTTAGTCGGATAAAAGTGAATGAGAAATAAATTGACATTCTCCCATGGATTTCGTGGTTAATACTTTCTCCTTAACGTAGAAAGAAAATACTTATATATTTCAATCTTATGATACATTTTCTAAATCTCTCGTTCGCTATAACGTTAAACAAAAATGACCTTTTTATCGATTACGAATTTCAATAACAAATTATCACAAGATATCTTATTATATTTACTCTTACAATTCATTAAATTTTAGAAAATTAATAATAATTAATAAAACACGGACATTATTAGTTCTCTTCTAATCTCCACTGATTTCATTTTGCTTCAACAATCTCGAGAGCATTCACGATAACGATTTAACGGCGAGAATAAAAGGATTTTCCGTCTCTTGAAATTGTCTGTTCTTGTTCTAACGTAAGTGTAAGAAAGAGAGAAATACAGAAAATGAGAAAGAGAGAGAGAGAGAGAGAAAGAGAGAGAGAGAGAGAGAGAGAGAGAGAAAGAGAGAGAGAAAGAGAGAGAGAGAGAGAGAAAGAGAGAGATAGGGAGAGAACTTCATTCTCGGTATAAAGGAAATTCGATTTCCGAACGGTCTCATGGTTCTCTCTAACTTGCTCTTCTCCAAACCCACCACTTGCCCGCCTTCTCCCTCTCTCTCTCTCTCTCTCTCTCTCTCTCTCTCTCTCTCTCTCTCTCTGTCTTTCTATCCGTATCCAGACGATAATTAATAACAAGCTTAATTGCTCGTCCACGGAGAACGAGGACTTACCGTATATCCGTCGTAAGTCCACGAGCCAAACTTCATGAAGCAGGTCTGCTCGTCGAAGGGGAAATACTCCACGTTGATCTCGCAAAATGATTTATAGATCGCCGGTGGCTTCCATATGACCTTTCCCGTATGGTTCAAGATCGCCTTAGTCATAATAGTTACCTCATAGTTTCCATCGGCACTGAAAACAACATTAAACCAAAAGCTCGTTAGAATCGTTAGAATCGTTAGAATCGACTCGATATTCAGTACCTACAGAATATCTATATCATAATGTATCGTAGTGTTAACGTTTAATTCATATTTAAGATTGAAAATTCCTTAAATTAATCTCCATTTTAAGAATTTATCTCATTTCTAAAAATTTATCTCAGAACGAGAACGAAATAAGCATTTGAGAAATATGTCACAAGGAAGGAATAAAAGAGAAGCTTATTCAACTAGCTTTCTTTTTCTTATTTTTTTTTTTTTTCAATATTATACGTATTCTTTTCAAATCCTTCAGTATATACTCTTATATACTTATCATTGTTGTTACAATAAAATTAGCAAGGAATCTTCATAGTAAACTGAATATACAATTTCACGAAGATAGATCTCGATCGGATGGAAGGTCTTATTCACGGTCATTGATCTAAGAAAATTCAATAAGCTCTAATTGTTAAAGGGAAAGGTAAGCTTCACATAAATTTAGTTCAAAGAAATTATCGTGAAAGAGAGAGAGAGAGAGAGAGAGAGAGAGAGAGAGAATAAAATGAGATGATAACTCCTGAAGAATATTCGACCGTATTCCTAAGGAAATGGAACTAGTAAGAAATAAACTTAGCGAAGATAATGCAAAAGCTTTTCTATTATATAAAGAAAAGGGAGGGAGAGAAGCGGAGAGAGAGAGAGAGAGAGAGAGAGAGAGAGAGAGAGAGAGAAAGCGGATGTTCGAGCCGGTGGTGCTAGCGGCACGTTACGCCGCAGCTGTCGCTACTGCAGCTTTCTGCACTTGTTGCACTATTTTCTTCTACTCCTACTGCTCGCTCGGTTGCTTGCTCCATTATTATTAGCCACCACCGCGTAGCAACGGTTATTGCTGCTGAATTCCGCATCTCTGCGAACGCGCAGATTCATTTCGATCGATAATATATCTCACGAACTCTCTCTTGAATTTTTCATCACCCCCTATCGTCGTCTAATATCGCGTGACAAGAAACTCTTATAGATCCATAGCTCTCGTTCTATCCATTTTTTTCCATTTTAAAAAATATTTCTAAAACTCATTGCGAAAATGAAAATATGATAAAAAATAAAATGAAAACATTTTACGTAGGGTTAATATATAAAATCTATAAGTAATATCATCGTTTTGTTACGAATTAGTTTTGTATTAAAAAAGAAGAATTCGTATCGAAACTCGTAAGAGATACACGTATCGAACTATCGATGAAACTCGTAAGAGATACACGTAAAAAGATTTTATCCGGTTCGATTTCATCGATTCGTAATATACGCACGTCCATATCCACCTTCATGGAATATACACCGATGCACCTTGTAATCCTATTATGAGCTTGTGTTGTCAACGTTAACGACACGTACCTATTGACGCGCGTGTTTGATGGCAACAAAAGCTTCGAATAGAGTAAAGTTACTATGCGTCTCTGCTAATCAGGTTATAAGCGAGTTCATCCAAAGAGAGAGAGAGAGAGAGAGAGAGAGAGAGAGAGAGAGAGAGAGAGAGAGAGAGAGATCGATTTAATGTAGGTCTCCTCCTGCACTTTGCGGTTTGTCCGATAATTATATTTCTCTTATCAGAAATTTCCTAGGCCGGAGTGTAAAGCCGGAAATAGCCTACTTATCGTCGCTAGCAGAACTTTGTGTTCGACATTAGAACATCGAAACCCCATTTACATCGTTGGTAACATCTTCTTTCAGGTCTCAACGTTCAAGGTCATATGCCTCGAATACTCGAAATTATGAATTTCGAAGATGTACACTCTGACCTTTTTGCCTGCCACACACCACCAATACATACTATGAATGATCTATGTACGATTTTAGATCAACAAAATAATTATAGAATAATAAACAAAAGTTTATTACACGTGATTAAATATTAAGATATTAGATATTAGATAGTAGATATTTATTTGCGTAAATTGAAATCGTAACACTAATAAAAATATTAGGCTACTCTTCGATATATACTTGCATATATATTGTGTGTTTGTCTCTATATATATATATATATATATATATATATATATATATATATATATATAATCGTTCAGTGATAATAAATTCCTTCGATTATTATAATACTCTATAAGTAACATTCAACGAGTCAAGCCAGCGAACGAGAAGCGAAGCTACCTTTCCGAGCAGCTTTAGGTTCGATAATCCGTTGCATGGGAGAAGATATTGCAGGCTAAAATATCTTCTACCGACTGAAGATATCCAAGAATGAGAGACAGAGACACACACAGAGAGAGAGAGAGAGAGAGAGAGAGAGAGAGAGAGAGAGAGAGAGAGAGAGAGATAGGAGTTGAATGCACTTCAAAGTTATATTTGATCGACGATCAAACGGGCAAGCTAAATGGCGACGGCTGATCATCGTAATTTCCACGAATGCGTCTACTACTCGATGTATCAGATGTTAAAGACCAGTCCTCCATCCCAGCCCACTCTACCCAATCCCCCTCCTCTCATTGAAGGAGTAAGTACTCATTGACTTGTCTCTATCCCTTGCAAATTGCTCGGATGGAGAGTTTCGTATTCTCGAAAAGGGGGATAACTAATTGAAATTCGAGAACGATTTATTATCAATCAAAGGAGATTTTAAAAATAAACGAGGTGGTTCTCGTGTAGTATGTTGTGGATCGTGTGTCAATCTCTCAAAGAGATTTCCAGTAATTCTACAAAAGATTTTGATCTCTCTCTCTCTCTCTCTCTCTCTCTCTCTCTCTCTCTCTCTCTCTCTCTCTCTCTCTCTTTCTGTTCCTTTCTTAATTTTAGTTACGTTTTAATATCCAATTCGTGATTGTAAGACAAAAAAATAATATACAAAAGTAAACATTTATTTAATCCATTAACCGAGGAGACATTCAATCTGTAAATGTAGAAGTGTGAAATTGATTTAAATTACAAAAAAAAACAAAATAATAATAATAATAATACTGACGCAGACAAGAAGCTTTGGATAAATTAATGAATCGTAAAATGAATAATTGAGAACTATATAATGCTTTCTTTTAATAGAGATAAGAAATAAATTATTTAATTATATTTTGTTATCATCGAAGAAGTTACATCTCCATGAAGTATTAATTGATTAATGGATTAACGATTCAATTGAAAATTTATTGGTTTTATTTAATTGTTTTAATAAATTCTCGTACATGTATGTTATACGACGAAAATTTTTACTACATTGATATTTATAGGTATACGTGTGCAAGTTGTCGAAAATGTCGATGTTTCCCATCGAAGAAATCGAAATT
>OU964976.1:1359743-1427243 GCA_918808275.2 Dolichovespula sylvestris
GTGGACGGTGGAAAGGGAAAGGGAGTACCAACGGTATTCGGTTACTTTGAGAGGGACATTACTTTGTTACCAGCCGCTTCTCATCCTCCAAGTAACGTTGGACCAGTCGTTGGTACAACGCGCTGACTGGATTATGTCGCTCTGTCGCATGTTCTATCCCTCTCTCTCTCTCTCTCTCTCTCTCTCTCTCTCTCTCTTTGATATTCTCGCTCCTTTTCTATCTCTATCTTTATCTCTATCTCTGCCGCTCTTACGCGAGGTGCAGCTGCAGTAATCCGGTGATAATGGAGTAACGAGATTCCCGCACACGTACGTTCTCTGCATATTTTAACTTCGCATTTTGCGGCTTACGTTCCACCTACTCTTACGCTTCCCTCATTCTTCCTCCTCTTTCCTCTTCCTCCTCCTCCTTCTCCTACTCCTAAACCTTCTCCTCCTCTATACCAAACCACCCCTACTTTCCTACCCTACAAATTTGTTCAGCCTCGGTAGTTTCCGTACCGCTACAAACGACAAGAGAAAGAGACAGGAAGAGAGAGACTAGCGGAGACAGTCAGATTGTTGTTTAATTGGCCTCTTAATTGCTCGTTATTATCTATATTTTAAAATCGCGACGATAATTAAAGAACCGAAATAAAAAGAGAGAAATAAAAAAACATTCTTTTAACGTTCTGCCAGAAAGAAAGTTATTATTTTATTTCTCTCTTTCTCCATCTAAATTTTTGTTTAATTTTATGCGAGATTTATTGATTTCTTTCTCGTCCTGCCTCAGAGCTTTGTTTTCTTTCTTCTTTTCTTTATCTTTTTTAATAATGTAAATATTATCCGTCACAATATATAGTTATATTTACTTCTAAAATTAATACATTGATTATAAATAAAAATGAATAAATGAATGAATAAATGAACAAATTAATGAAAGAATCATTAAAAATCCAAATCGTTCAATAGTATTTTCATAATAAAAATTAATAACAAAAAGTTATTTTCTCATTACATTTACACGATGACGTCCTTCCCCTTCCCTAGTAGAATTTCTTTTTATTCTTACAAGTAGAAAGCCTTTTGCCATTTGTACTAGCAGCTCTATACTCAATGTTCACGCATTTTATGCCATGCCATGCTAAAGAAAGGATGATATCGCCGCTCCTGAAACGCCCTCGATCGTATACACACACACACACACAAAGGGATATATATATATATATATATATATATATATATATATACTCGAAAAACGCGTGAATTCCAGCGTAGGTGGATAAAGAAAAAGAGAAAAAAAAATGTAAAAGAGAAGAAAGAGAAGAAACAGAATCCGCTCAAGAAATGAGCTCTCGTTTCTTCTTTTCTTTCTTTTTTCGCACTTTTCCACATTCTTTCTCTTTCTTACTCACTCTCTCTCTCTCTCTCTCTCTCTCTCTCCTTCTGTCTCTCTCTCTCTCTTTCTGTCTCTTTCTTTCTATCTATTTATCTTTCTCTCTCTTTTCTCCAAGAGGAACGCAATTTTCCCGACGCCATATTCCAAATAGAATACATGTAAGATCACACATGCCAAAGCCCCTGCACGACTGCTTGCCCGCCTGCACGTCTGCCTGCTTGCCTGACTGCCTGCTTGCTTACCTTCCAGTAAGCGCTAGTCCGACACTCGATTACTTCTTCACGCGCAACGACGAAGAAACACCGGTCTTCCTTCAAGAAGTGCACTTTGCGGCTTGAAAAGAAAATAAAAAGAGAAAGAGAAAAGAAAAAAGAAAGAAAGAGAAAAGAGAAAAGAGAGAGATAGAAAGATATATATATATATATATATATATATATATATATATATATATAGAGAGAGAGAGAGAGAGAGAGAGAGAGAGAGAGAGAAAGAGAGAGAAAGAGTGAGATAGAGAAAGAGAGAGAGAGTGGGGAAAAAAAATTAGATGAGAGTAAGACTTCGATAGATTGAAAGTAAAAAGAAAGGATAGAGATAAAAAGATGAAGTAACAAAAATAGGATACAAGAGAGAGAGAGAGAGAGAGAGAGAGAGAGAGAGAGAGAGAAAATTTCTAAAATATCGATTCGACGTTGAATTTTACATAATGCGTCGATTCAGAAATGATAAGCAAAGTAAAAAAAAAATGAAATAGGAAATGGAACATCTGAGATTGAATGAGAAATATTAGGGAAAAATACAAAAAATACAAAGACTGGTTTCTAATCACTTATGTTTAGGAAAGTTTAGTTTATTATTTATCATGAAAGATTTAGATTAAAGTTACTCCACTCTTCATGAAATTCGTTATCGTTCATCTCCCTCTTTCCCTTTCTTTTCTCTTTGTCATGTACGGATTGCCGTGAAGTTTAAATTACTCGCTTTAGCCAGTGTGTTATATGTGGCACAATATACATACATACATCAAAGAGGTAGATAGATGACTTGCGGACGAGCATGCACGTGACCATTGGCGCGCGTACGTTTTCACGGCATCGTTCAGTTCCTTCATCTGACACTAACGTTTATTCTTACACCGACACAATATAATTGCATTCTCGATACTTGGAAATAGTATGCTTTTGTCGACTCACGGTTAAAAGCATACTGGATATTATTATAGTGCTAATTACGGAAGAAACAATAAGCTTCGAAGTATCTATAATTTTCGCTAAGAGATAGCGAGAGAGGAAGAGAGAGAGAGAGAGAGAGAGAGAGAGAGAGAGAGAGAGAGAGAGAGAGAATATAGATGTATTTGTTTGTGTATATGTGTGTATGTGGAAAACGAGCAAGACGACTCTACTGAAATGAAAGTGGCGTAGGCGAGAGACCGAAGAGAAACACGGTATGCAGATTCGGTTCGATTAATTTTAGGTGCATGCAAAATTAGGAGGGTTGGTAATTTATGCGCCATAAAGGAATGCACGGCATCATTTCGACGAATATTACACTTTACGGTCGATACAACGAGAATTAGGAGAGAGAGAAAGCGAGGGAGGGAGAGAGAGAGAAAAGAGAGAAAGAGAGACGTATGCATATACATAGATAAACGTATATGATATATACGTGTCTATACTGGATAATAAAATCAAGAGATAGTTGCCAAATGCATATATATCGACCATTTCAATCATGTCATTTATTTTATTTCTTTATAGTTAAATATAAACGATATTCGATAGTGTATAAGAAATTTAATATAATGTACTTAATATAAGTTAATAATAATATTTTTTGATCATTTTTATGATTTTATATAAATTGTAGAATAAATCGTAGAATAGTTTGTATTCATTACATATGATACATATTGTAATTATTGTAAAAATTATAATCAATATTCTTATAACGTGTATCATGTTTCAAATTCTACAAAGATACAATCGCATTAATTGCATTATTAATTTATATTGTTTGATATTAATATTCATATACTATCTTTCTTATACAGTAAACATTTTCGTTATTGTTTAGAATATGTTAACGTGAAGACGAATACGTTATATAACTATTATTATTATTATTATTATTATTATTATTATTATTATTATTATTATTATTATTATTATTATTATTATTAATATTATTATTATTATTATTATTATTATTATTATTATTATTATTATTATTATTATTATTATTATTTTATTATTATTATTATATGTTAAATGTTTTGTTTAGCATTATTAATAAAATAAATAGTAACAAAAAGAAATTCTTTTCTCAATCATATTACGTTTTATTACAATATTTTTATACTCGCATATTTAAAAAGACTCCTAACAAATAAATTCATTCTTGAAAATGAAAATTTAATATTGTTGTAATATAAAATCTCTTAAAATCAACTTATTAAAGTAAACTTATAATTTCTGATATCAACTTAATATATTGTATATCAAATATTTATAAAATAAAAAATTACCAAAGTGATATATTCTAAAAATATGTAATAAATATATGATCAATGTCTAAAGTGAAAATATCCTGAATAATACAATTTCGAAAGATCTCCCTAACATAACAATAAGAATATCGAATTAAAGTATCATCCAAATTCTGTCGAATTCAACTCTTGGTTAAGACGATCGATAAGAAACAACTACTCGGCGTATCCATTCTTTTTCCACGACGGATTATCCTCGTCTCTCGGAATATTTTGGAAAAAAAAGAAAAACAAAAAACGAAAAAGAAAAACAATAAGTACGATCCTTCAGTCGTATCGCTTAAAACGTCTTCCATTTCCTCTCCGATAGTTCCGAAAAATTCTTTTCTCGAAGCAGACGCCAACAGTGAACGTTGCTGTTTGGATATTAAACGGGGGTGAGAAGAGAGAAAAAGTGGAAAGGAAGAGGTCGAGACGGAGGGAAAGAAGGGAGGAAAGAGGGGAGGAAAGGTGGAAAAAAAGAACAAGAAGAACGACGATGTCAACGGCAAATTTCCCGAGCGTGAATCAACGAGTGCAAACGAAACATTTAATGAAACGTACGGGCTTGTAACTCCTTCCCCCTAACCCTCTTTCAATCCCTTCTCTCTCTTTATCTCTCTCTCTCTCTCTCTCTCTTTCTCTCTTTCTTCTCTTTCTCTTTCACTCTTTCTCCTGTGTCTCTCTTGAATTGCTTTAAAACTACAACTCAAAACTCAGAGACGGGTATTTACCCAACGGATTACGAGAGAGACTGAAAAAAAGACGAAGAGAGAGAGAGAGAGAGAGAGAGAGAGAGAGAGGAGAGAAAGAGAGAGAAAGAGCGTCATCTTCACCAGACGCTCGCAAACGTCAACGAATATTTCCGAAGCACTTTTTGTGTTTGCCATGATATTAGCCACGCTACGACGACCAATGTCTACTTACATGTAAATTTCAACACAAGGATTTCTCGACGGCGCATTAGTCACGTCTTTACGTGAATCCCTATGCACATAGAAACACACGCGCACACTTGCGTACGTATATATAATATGTACATATTACATGCGATTACATATACTTTCTCGGTTTTAATTTCACACGTAGAAAACGATTTTCTAGAGACAAATCAGAGTCGACTTTTCCCAGGAAGGCTTAGGAGAGAAAAAACAGAGTAAAAGAACGATTCCTACTCGAACGACGTGGAGAATTAAATATTTTCTTTCGATTACAGAATGATCAAAATTAAAAGAAACTTGTATAATGCGAAGAAATCTGTTGAAATAAAGATTTTTTGAAAATACATTTAAAAATCACGGTTAAAGACGAGGACGAGAGAATTTTCTTTGATTTATACGATGAAAATCTTTGATTTTTTGTTTCTTTTTCCTTTTGTAATTTAAACATTTATCACGGTTAGAAGTTATGTTGTTACTTTGTTATTTGATTGTTTTATTTTATTATTATTTTATGTTATGTTACGTTGTTATTTTAATTAGCTATTTAGTTGTTAGGTTAATTTCTTTAATTCGACTAGTATGTAACATAATTGTAAGATAGTAGCTTAAGTTAGATGTAAGATAGTTGTAAGGTATGGGCATAGATGTTGCGAGTGTGAGTTTTATGTATGGTTGTAAGAGGTTTGCGTACGCTCTTCTGAAAAAGCGCCTTCAAACCCTGAGGTGAGGAATAAATTATCTAACTATCTATCACGGTTAGAAATATTATCTAAATAAAAGTCTAATGAAATGTTCTGTTGACTTGGTTAAAAGTTATTTTTAAATAAAAATATTGTATTTTTTTATTTAGAACAGAAAGAGAAAGAGAGAGAGAGAGAGAGAGAGAGAGAGAGAAACTTTCGACAAATATAAGAGTTATTAAATACTGAGATACATAAATAGATCGTAATAATTATTTGGAAATTAATCTCACGTTTGCACAATTAAAACGTATAGTGTAAAATATTTGACTCATAAACGACAAAATCCCTCAAGAGACGATAACGCGATTCTCACTATCAACGTGGTGATCAATTATTCGGGAAATGAAAGTACGAGCATACGATAGAATGCATTCTGAAATGCAATATAGAATGATAGCACTTGCACTATGGTAAGGTTTAAGCATGAATATTTATAAATATATTTCTGCATTCCTATCGTAACTTCGATATGCAACCATCAATTATACATTCATGGAATATTTCTATATATATATATATATATATATATTATTATTATCCACGAAAAAGTCTGCGATCACCCGGACATAACCATGAATATTCACCGTTTATTAATATATTCGGAGTTTACTAAACGTCTACGTTCATCGGCTATCAAAAGAAATATCGAAATTAAAAACTCTTTCGAGCGTAAACATACAGTGATAAAAAAGTTACTACTTCATACAGTGTTTTGAAAAATATTATATATTCGAAGAGACACCCAAAGGATCAAAAAATAATATAAAATAATTATCTTTTTCCTTCCTTTACCTTTTCAAATTCCGTTGGCTAATATTAAAGGAACGAAAGATACAAATCAAATGCTTCTTAATTCTCTGATTCTTGATTCAAAAAAACTACCTTTCGCAAAGTTTTCTCGGCCGTAGATTTGTGGCTACAGAAAAGGACAGAGAAAGAGAGAGAGAGAGACAGACCGACGGACAGACAGAAGAAGAGAGTAGTAAAAACAAAGAATCGTGAATCGTGAAAAGTAGGAGGAAAAGAATAGACCAAAGTAAAAGCCATCGTTGCTAAACGAGTGAGGCTCGTTCCAAAGTGGTCTCGACTTAACCTCTCTATGTATCTATCTATCCATCTATCTATCTATATATCTATCTATCTACTTACTTCTCCCTCACACACGAAAGCACTGTACATGCAAGCAAAATGCATCCTATTTCGTGAGGAGGGCGGATATGTGAAATAGGTACGTGTGCAAGAAGTAAGCCTCTCTCTTTTCCGTGCCGTGGATTTTCAAAATGGCCGTAAGAAACGCGCTCTAATATAACCGTTCTTCCGAGGAATATTTTCTGGAACTTTACGAGGCACGTAGATCTTTCTGTCTCTCTCTGTCTCTCTCTCTCTCTCTCTCTCTCTCTCTCTCTCTCTCTCTCTCTCTCTCTCTCTCTCTCTCTCTCTCTCTTTCTCTGTCTGTCTTTTTCTCTGTCTCTGCAATAACGGATGGTGACACTTCTTTCCGTAATTCAAAAAACGAAGAAAAAAGAAAAATTTGACGTAAAGTTCGATCTTAAATCGTGCTTAACTTGTAGGTACGCGCACGAACACACACACACACTTTTCTTATGAAAAGTAATATCTCTGACCTGCATATGATATATTATAAATAATATCCCGTATACATTCGAGTAATTCTTTTTTCTCTCGTGGTACATTTATACGAAAGAATCGCCTTTAAGACTTTTAGAGGCTCGGTAGATTCGAATAAAAAGAAGAATAAGAAGAAAATAAAGAATCTAAGAACGCGAAGTATAAGACGTTTCCTAGTCTTTCGCGAGAGAGCAATTTTATTTCTCCATCGAGGGACCATAGACTCCGTACAATATGGAATACTTTCCTCTCTCTCTCTCTTTCTCTCTCTCTCTCTCTCTCTCTCTCTCTCTCTCTCTCTCTCTCTCTTTCTCTTTCCAAGAAATTATGTAGGTCAGTAGTTTAAATGTCCAACACCACTCGACTCGTCGCGACAAGAGGTGCAACTTGCCTCGTAGCCAAAACAAAATCACCAGGGCAGCCGCCTGAACCTTTCTCTCTCCGCATGGTTTATGTGGGTCAGCAATTTTTGCACGAAATTTATATGCCCAGCTAGTACTTCTGGCTCTCACTCTGCTATCGTCAACAGGTATTCTTACAGAAAATAACGACCCTGTCCTGACATGATAAAACGATAATGAAATAAGTTGAATAATACGATGTTCCTTACGATGACATCATTTCTTTTTTTATCGTAAATAACATCCTTCCGTGTGATATAAAGAGAAGAAAAAACAAAACAAAAAACCTACTCACTTATTGTATAGTACAATGTCAGGTAGCCATATGTGTTCCGATGGTACATGAAGGGTCTCGACGCCGCCATAGTCGTCCGGATTCCACTTCAGCTTGTAATCGTTCCACTCCTGAAAAAGAAAAAGCAAGAAACGTGAGCTAATTAAGATGAGATAAGACGAGGATCAACGTAGAAAACTATGGGAAAGGTTGGAGCTTATGATTTTTCAAGAAATATTACTCCGATGGTTCCATTAAATATAATACCTATATTTTATTAAATAATTTTGTCATAAAATGTGAGCGAGGAAGTAAAATGAATTTAATCGATTTTTTCGTTTTCATTTTTTCTTTGTCCATAGAAACATGTTAATTATTACGATTGGCCGTAAAATTGAAGCGATATAGATAAATGTGATCAAAGGACACTTACGAAGAAATGTACCCACATACGTTTCAAAAAATCTAATAATAAGGACTCTCTTATTCTTACTTTCTTATTCTCTCTCTCTCTCTCTCTCTCTCTCTCTCTCTCTCTCTCTCTCTCTCTCTCTTTGTATCTTTTAATTTCCGACAGACTCCACGTAGAAACAGGAAGATAAAAACGTAACTACAGTAAAGCGTACCTTGCCAACCACAAGGACAAACCGCACCGTACGATATAAGTAATCAATTTTCCTCTTCTGGCCCTTCCGCAATACGCTTCAGTATATTCAACCTTAAAAGTCTCTCGACCCTCTTTCAACGACCGTTGTTTCCATGCCTTTAGTCTTACAGAAATTTAACGAAATAATCAATATCGATCTCGATCATGCATGTAGTATGATCAAAGGAACAATTTTAAAGTAAAACGATTTATTTTTTCTCAATAAATTACTCTAAGAACTGTTTTCTTCGTTAGTATATATTTCGAGCCAATTTATCTTTGTATTTGTTAACTTTTTTATACCTTTTATCTTTATATATGTAGTTAATGGTTCAACTTGATAGATTATATAACGTAGTTAATAATTCGTTGTCATTCTGAAACTACATTATTTAAAATATGTTAAATGTGTGAATATATATATATATATATATATATATATATATATATATATATATATATGTATATACGCATATAAAGATATTTCAATATTGACGTTTATAAAGATGATGAAGAAAGACACGTTAAACTTTCACCCTCGTAGAACAGTATCCAAGTTGAGAAAGGGTTAAGTGAGATTTCATTTCTAAGATTCATTTCTCAAACCAACACGTCTTACGTACTCGAATTGGACGGAACGACTTAAGGAAGGGAAAGTAATTACTACGACGACCTCGGCTTATATTTTTTGCTTTTGCCCTTCTCTCCCCTTCTACTTTTTACGAGAAGATCTCGTTCGGATTGTAAGATTTTACGAGAAATGACGAGGTCTATCGACTTCGTGCCGACGTACACGGAATCAAGAGAGAGAGAGAGAGAGAGAGAGAGAGAGAGAGAGAGAGAGAGAGAGAGAGAGAGGAGGTAGAAAAGAAAGAAAGAAAGAAAGAGAAAATAAATAATAATAAAAAAAAAATATAAAGAGGAAAGAGATAAGAAGGAAAGGAAAAAAGGAATGAAAAAAGAAAGCTCTTTGAAAAGTAGAAAAAGCTGACCAGCGTGGTGCGCCGTCACGTCGTCGCCTCGTTATTCGTCCGCTTGTTAATTCTTTCGTCCGTCGAGAGTCGAAATAATTGCGTCGATCGATAGAAAAGATGAGAGAGTGAGAGAAAGAATGAAAGAAAGAAAAGAAGAGAGAAAGAGAGAAAGAGAGAGAGAGAGAGAGAGAGAGACCACGCAAGTGAGTCCGCATTTTTTATAAGAAAGAAGGAACAATGGAATATCCAACACTCGAGTATTTGAACATTTTTAATTGTTCGACCGGTGACCTGTACTTGAAAAAACCTCGCTTCGTCTCTTTATGAATTAAATATTATTTTTCCTTCGATTTTCAACTACACTTTTGCCCTTCCTTATGTAGATTATATCATAATAACTTACAAGGGGAAGATCTCGTAACCGGAAATTCCAAAATTAATGAAACTTTTTGAATATGTATATGTATATGATCGGAATTCATAAGAGATATACACACATATGTTATTGTAAAATGGATAAATTAATTTACATTTTTTTTACTTATAATAATAAATTTTGATATAGATGTATAAAAAAAAACGTAAAAACGTAAAAAAATATAAAATAATATGTATACATATATATATATTTAATTAATTTAATGTGTACTCTACGTGTTTACTTATACGTATGTTTATACAATCTGCTCGATTAAAACGTGTTCGGCTTAATTTATAATTACAATTGAAAATTTATATAATCAAATTTTAATATACGTATTTACATTCTTAATACACCAAATAGATTGTACGTACTTTGTACTTATATCTGTAAAGAATAAATCAATAAAATATATTGATGATCAATTTAATTTTAATTAATCTAATTTATCTACAGAGAGAGAGAGAGATAGAGAGAGAGAGAGAGAGAGAGGGAGAGAAAGAGAGAGAGAGAGAGAGAGAGAGAGAGAGAGAGAGAGAGAGAGAGAGGAAAAATACATTTAAAGTGGCAGAGCCGAAAAGTAACTTTTTATTTTGAAAAATATCCCTACATATTGACAGTTTCAAAATGTTTAGAATTTCTAGGCTTTTGTATTTTTCATTATTAGATACGATCATCATGATTTTATAAATCATGGAGATTATATAAATTATTCTTAGTACTCTACAATTCGATAAAAACACGTTAGATATCAAATCAACATCTTTACTTAGTGTATGATACTTTTTTATTTTCTAATTATAATGACAATGATATAATATACATGCATATGTCCGTGGAAAAACTCGTCATCATATTTGTATTATATTGATCTATTAAATCTTAATGTTATTATCACCGAGCGCGATAATTACTATTTAATTAATCATATTAAAAAATTAAAGATGGTTATTCGTATGTAAATTAAACGAGCAATAGCAGATCCAATTTTTAGTGAATAAAGTTCTTCAAAGTCGGGGCACGGTGCTCGCGTGACTTCCTCTAAACATCATTACTCTTTAAGCATCAGGAAGGAACGTAACACGCGGCACTTTAATTAAGTACGAATACGTTTGGTAGAGAATATGTTAGATACAAAGACGAAATAGCACAAACCTAATAAATAAGCGGGTCTTCCAACATGTCTCACGGCACGTAAATAATTCACTCAACCTACGAATTCGTATTTAAATTAAATAAATAATTAAAAGAACTCAAATATGACGTCACTCGATGAATGTGTATACAACAAAAAAGAAAAGAAAAATTAATTATTTATATAAAACATCAAATGTTCGTTATATCGATGAAAATTATTTTCTTATATATTATCGTTATAATAATTTAATCAATAACTAGAAACTATCGAGAGATTAATAGTTCGCAATTTTCATCGAATAATTCGTGATATTTACCTCTATTTAGACAATTTCCACCGAAGAAACGTATTTTTTAAATGAAATTGAACGAAGTAGCGATGCATTTAGAAGGTATACGGACTTCATAAAGCGTTTCACGAAATTGAGAGCAGGGCTGGCGGAGCGTCGATAAGTGCGTACGTTGAGAATTTAATTTTCGTGAAAATGAATTTAATTTTCCGTTCGTTCATTTTTATTTGGTTTCTCTAGCGTGAATGAGAGGAAGTGAAGTAGGGAAGGAAAGAGAGAGAGAAAAAGAGAGAAAAAGAGAGAGGAAAAGCGAGAGTGAGAGAGAGAGAGAGAGAGAGAGAGAGAGAGAGAGAGTGTCGCATGCAATTAGTAGAACATCAACGTAATAAAGTCAGCAACAATTATAAGCTACTATTCGCGAATAAACACAAGTCCTTTAAAAATCTAACTTCATTACAAATTATTTTCTAAAAAAGATGGCTCTCTTTACCTCTATTTCTTCTCTTGAAAAACATCTTCGGAAGGAAGTGGACAGAAAACGTATCTTCATACGTTTGAAAATTTTAAAAGGAATGTTTCAAAGTCGCCGATATATGAGGACTTGATCGATGATCGCCATAATTCAAAAAGTTAAAATCACAAATTTTTCAAAGATATTCGCTCGAAGACATACTCAAAAAGTTTGTTTTCACGTAATGTATGAGTTCTCCAAAAGTGTTCAAAATTTTGAGAATGTTAATATTTTAGTCAATATTTTAATACATAATTTATATTTTTGTTTTGTTTTCTTTTTTGTTCTTTAGAAAATTTTAAAAAGATACACAATATCATCCAAATTATTAAGTACCCGAGTACATTAACATAATCTTTTGTAACGAAATATTATTGTTATTTTTTTTTTTAAATAAATCGTTTACAAGTGTGATTTATTATGCACTAAACTACATTAAACATTAATACAATGCATTTTAGAATTAAATAAAAATCTTTACGATATATTTTTATAATAAATCATGACTCGACATTTTTATTTAAAAAAAGAAGAAAAAGAAACAAGTTCGACTAAATAATTCATTCCTACAATATATTTCAACGTATCCTTTTCGAAATAATAATATTCATCTTGTTTGACATATCTTGGACATCATTAAAATCTTCTCAAGTAGAAGAAGAAAAGAGACTGGTAAGAATCACTAGTAACTCGCAAAGAAATGCAGAAAGAGAACATTCGAAAGGCTAGATCGGATATCCTTCTACCGAAAACTTCATTTTCTTGTAAAATTGCATTCCTACAAGCTGTTCGATTCGCTTAGAATTTTCTTCGTGGGCGAGCTCACTCGAGGAACGTACACACACTACCGAAAGAAATTCATACGGATATGTACGTGATCCCTTCTGCGAATCTAAGTGCATCCCTTACATAAAACATAATTCATAGACAAATCTTTGCCTTTTTATATCGTGCGTATGTAAAGTTCTTTTTAAAATTACTATTTCCATCGATTAAAATTCAATTGTTATCGTTAAAATCGCCTTTTTCGAAATAATACAATTTTCCGTTTGTTTCATACGATTGAAAATAAATCATTGCTTTTGAAGAAGAAAAAAGAAAAGAATAAAAAAAATGAAAAAACGTGGTAAACTATGATGATGACGCAGCTCCTATGGAAAATAAGTTTGCCAAAGTGGTTCCTCCTTTTTTTTCCGCCCCAAAGAAAATTGATTTTCTTCAGAAGCGAATGCTCATATTTCCGAACGACTTAACACCATTTTTCCACGTAACTTCTCGAACGAATCGATTTAAAATTCCCATACGTACACCTGAGACCATTAATTCTTCATGGTAGGGAGAATTCTACCTTCTCCATGTGGTTAAATTTCTTTTACTATATCCTTACGTTATCCCTTTTGGTTCTATTCTGCGGCATACACACATGTCACTGTGTTAATAAGTTTCGCAGTTCGATAAGGAAACAGATATCATCAATTTCTGCAACGCGTATAAAAAATATTAACATTTTCGAATAATATCGTAGAATTAACATGAAGAACGTAGTAAGAAAAGTTTTATCAAAAAAGAAAAAAAAGAAATAGAAAAAAGAGAGGAAAATCTATCATATTTTCATTCTTCTTTCCGACTCTTTTTTTTTATAAAAAACATTTAATTAAATATATATATTTTCTTTTATTTTGAACAAAATATAAGTTATTCAGCGTTAATAATGGATAAAAATCGAATAGATCGTAATAAATATAGTTAGATGATAAATATTCAGAAAGAAAGTATAAAGAAAAAAGGAGAGGAAAATAAAAATAAAAATTGAAAATCTTGCGAAATATATTCTTCTTCAAGACCCTTATGGCGAAAAATCTGTATATCCTTGGGTCTTTAGATACGTCGGTAGTAAAAGCTATTTGGATTTACCGAGGAGATCACAGAATGTAGAGAATAAGAAGGAAAGCTTCGGAAAAACGGAAAAGAAATTTTCAAGAATCCCGTACATACGTACGCACGCGCGCGCACACACACACACACACACACGCACACACACAGAGCGAACGTATAAAACGCTATAGAAAGTATTTTTCGTATATATACTTTAGTGTAACAGTGCAGATAGCTTGCACCTTTTCGGTTAAATCCGCGAGACTCCGTCTGATAGGATCGTCGAAAGCATCGAAAGAAGCTTTAGAACCATCCTATTCTGATACGGCCTTGGAACCATCGATGTTTTCCTATTTAAAAGTTTCCTCCACTTAGACATCTGTTGCTTACTTTCTGTGAACTATTGCCGAAAGCTCCGCCCCCTTTCGAAAAATCTTTTTATTCTCATTTCTCTTCGATTTTAATATGTCCATTGTTTTTTCTTTTTCTTCCGAATTACTTAATAAAAGCTACTCGTAAAAAAATCACCGTTCGTACGTACGTATAAATTTTGCTTGTTAATGAAAAGAAAACAAAAAAGAAGAAAGAAAATAAAAAATAAAAAAAGCATAATGAAATTAAAAGAGAAACAATAGAACCGAACACATGAAAAAACAATTGATACGATTCAATCGATCTATTAACTGTCATGTAAAAATGATGAAATATTATTCTATCTGCTTCTCTCTCTCTCTCTCTCTCTCTCTCTCTCTCTCTCTCTCTTTCTCTGTCTCTCTTCATTTCTCTTTCTATCTCTTGAGGGAGCGAATTCCATTCGATTCTCACGAATGCATCGCACGGATTGCATTCTCGTTCCTTTCCTCGCAATATTTCATCGATAAGTCCGACGCAGTCTTTGTGAATCTCGACAACGCGAGAGCCGTTTGAGAGTAAATTAATGTGTTCGGGGAATATACAACAATAATAACGAAGCACAACATTTTATTTTAGAGTTCTTGTTCGCAGAAAACACGCCGTTTCCAGAATTCGACATTCGATGATGGAACCAAAGAAATAGACAGTTATAGAGGTAAAAATATATAGGAAAGAGAAAGAGCTATGGAATAAAATACACTCGAAATATTTTACTTACAGTTATTTTATCTTCTTTCGTTCTATTTTATTTGCATTCAATTCAGGTTAAAAAAAAAAAGATCTAAAAATAATACGAAGCTACGACATATAATTTCTAATTTTTTAACGTGAGATTGAAAATAACGTTATCGATGTGAATGACGTATTAGGAGATGTTCTAAAATATTTATCTCACTCATGGCGAGACGATTTTTCAAAAAAATCGATATTTTACATTGAAACTTGAAAGTCGACAAATGATGTTGATTTTTTCATTTCTTTTTTCTTTTTTATACTATCGATATCGATGAGTTTAACAAAGAGGTTCTTTAAAATGTTGTTGAAAAATCAATATTTTCGCTTTAAAAATTGTTTTATGTTACGGGTCTATGCGTGAAGGTGAAACAAAAAATTGAATTCGTATTTGAATAGTGGTAATATAGTAGCTATATACGTTCAATTTACAACACAAAAAATCAAAATCGATCTCATTCGTGTGACTTTTGGTATGTATTATTTTCAGGGTTCGTTCTTCTTATTCGCTTTTTTTTAGATTTTAAATATTTTGCTTCTGTATTTGAACGCGAAGCAACATTCCATTTTATTTTTAATCGTATTTTTATATTTTATGAGGGCGCACATACCATTAGGCTAGTTCAAAAATGAAATAAAAGAAAAAGCCAGGTAATATTTCAAAGTATTTCCTAATCCATCATATCCTACTACAATTTTAATCTTACATAAAAATCCAAGAATTACATATATGTCGTCGTTTTTCCTTGTAAAAAAGAAAAAAGAAAAGAAAAAAGATAACAAAAGAAAGAAGAAAAAAGAGCAATTAAAAAGAGAATCGAACGAAGATGACGATTAATAAAACATATCGAAGACGTTGGTATATCATTTCGATGTAGGGAAAAGGAAAGAAGATAGTGGATAAATTTAAGCGTCACTGTTAAGACGAATCATTTTGAATGCAAATTCGAAACCATGCCTTGGCTCTTTAGAAAGGTGGACAATATCTTCGGTTTATTGAGGAGTTAAGCGGAATATAAGCGACCGAGCATGCTGGTTAATGAACAAAAGACAAAGAAAGAGAGAGAGAGAGAGAGAGAGAGAGAGAGAGAGGAGAGAGGAGAAAGAGGAGAGAGAAAAGAGAAAGACAAGGAGAGAGAAATAGAGAGAGAGAAGCCACCAAGCTCCTATTTATATTCCGTTGCAGTTACAAAGGCTAAAAAGGAGAACGGAAACTTCAACCTATCCCACCTCCTTTCCTCTTCCTCTCAACTTCTCATCCCTTTCTTGCACATCTTTATCTAAATACCCAAAGAAGAGAACGGCTTTCCAGCAACGTCGGTTGCCGAGACTCGCGAAATGACTTCTAATGTTCTCATCGAGTAAACGCCAACAACAAAGACGAATTTCAGACGAAAAAGAGAGAGGGGAGAGAGAAATAGAGAGGGGGGGGGGAGAAAGAGAGAGAGAGAGAGAGAGAGAGAGAGAGAGAGAGAGAGAGAGAGAGTAAACCAGAGAATCTTTTCCTTATTATTATTCTCCTTCTTCTTGGATATATCATAATACATATAAAATATATGGAAACATATTGAAAATAATCAGAATGAAAATGAACGTATTTAAACGGAGTATAATCGTAAGAAACTTTAACGTAGATTCGTACGAAATATTTAAATCGTTTTAATAACTACGTGTCCATAATTAATTGAATTCGAGAAGGAGGGAAATTCAAAAAGCTCTAGATTCGATCATTACGAAACGTCCTCTCGTATTTCCCACCATATATTACCCGCGTAATTCGAATACCATCGAGATGAAATATGATCGAAACTTTATTACAGTCGTGTTACATAAATTTCACACGGATCCTAACAAAGTCCTCGAGGTTTTGTTACTTACTTTTTATCTGTCTGTCTCACTTTATTTCTTAACCGAACCGTCAAGAGATTCCGTGCATTTGCGAGCACTCGACGGCAAGGCCATTGACGCTGACAAACGATCGTAACAAACCACGAGAGTTCGCGGTAAAGAAAAAGAGAGAAGAGAAAATAACGAATAGCGAGAAGTCTTTGAGAAAGAAGAAAAGAAAATAAGAACACGACAAAAATGACTGGCTGCTTGGTCGGCTGACTGGCTGGCTGGATGGATGGTTGGCTGCTAGGTTGTTCGCGAAATCGTGCCAGTATAAAAATTCACAGGGCGAAGAAGGAACGGAAATTGTCTCAAGAAATCTTAAAACAGATAATCGACAACATTTCCGACGATTTACGACTAACAAAATTCTTCGTTATTATAAATTCAATATCGTTACTAAGAATTATCCGAACAAAAAGAGATTTATTTAAATCGTTATTGTGCAAACCATCTCATCTTACAATTTTTATCGACAATCTTCCTCGTTATTCATAAAAGATTTCGTCATCGAAATCCTATTTTTATAAACTCCATATTATCGTAATTTGAACATTTAATGCAAAATTTATACGGATCCGCTATATCTTCAGAAATGTGGATGAATGAAAAACGTAATTTAAATATCGTAATAATGAATTAGGTATATCAATAAAGAATTAATTAAAAGCGGATTTAACGAGAAAATGAGTTTATATATTAATCGGCAAGGATAGAGAGAGAGAGAGAGAGAGAGAGAGAGAGAGAGAGAGAGAGAGAGAAGAGGAAGGAGAAGAAAATAATTTAAAAAGGAGAGAAAGAGAAGGAAGAGAAGGAGAGAGAAAGAGAAAGAGAAAGAGAGAGAGAGAGAGAAAGAGAAAGAGAGAGAGAGAGAGAGAGGAGAGAGAGAGATGAAGAACATTTCGTGGACGATTAACCTGTAATGAACTTCGGTCGATCTCTACCAATTCGTCGTTTCTCGGTGAAATTAGCCTATAACCACGGAACCACGATACCGCAGGACGATTCGATACCAAACGAGCTTCTACCCTATCTAGCTCTTTTTGCGGATATCCTCGAAAGACGTCCAGTCGACTGCCGTTTCCGGCACTGCTTAAGTTTTTTGGTAAACTGCCAAGATCGAACTAGAGTATAATCTAGTCTCGTTCGAATATTTCGTGACCGTAGGAGCCCCATCCTCGTTTTTAAAACGAGTTTCGGGTTGAAATCGTATCAACTATGGTAAAGAACAATTTTACGTACGAGAAGATCCCATCGGAACGTTTAGCAATTAAAATGCAGCTCTTTTCTGGTTCCCTTTTAGTTAGTAAATTTAATAACGAACGAATACACCAATCGCATGGCATTTTGACGTCCCGACGTTTCTACCTCTCTTTCACTAACTCTTTTTCTCTGTCGGTCGTCGTGAGTTTTAACGAGCTTCTCCTACTACTCCTAACGATCTCTTAGATTATCTCTTCTTCTTCTTCTTCTTCTTCTTTCTCTTTCCTTTCTCTTCTTCTTCTTATCTTCTTTTTTTTTCTCGTGCTTACTTTCAGTTCCATTCCTTCTACTATTATTTGTTGATCACCGAAAAAGAAGTATATCCCGAACGACGTGACATCTAATCGATGATCATTCGTTAAAATATTCAATAATAATGATTAATTAAATAACATTTCTAATGAATAAGAAAAGATTTTTACTTGAAATGATGATTCGATGGTCCGTATCCTAAAAATATCTTTCCTTTACATGATAAACCTCCAAACAACCAATAACAGAGAGCACGGATTTAATATTCTTTTCGTTTGCATATTAACATCTAAATCTATTTTCTACTATTTTTCTTTCTCGCACTTATGTTTTATCTCATCTATATTATTATTTTGTTCTTTTATCTGATTGATAAAAAGGAAGAACGCGAAGAAAAGAATCTATTAACATTAATTAATAATTACAAAGGCATATCTACGTGTACAAGAAGTATGAGTAAAACTTTGAAAATTCATATTAACATTTGCACGATATTTTCACTCTCGTAAAATGTAAATATTGTAATAAATATTGTAATAAATACTAATATGATCGTTTCGACACGAAAGGAAAAATAAAAAGAGAGACAGAGAGTGAGAGAGAGAGAGAGAGAGAGAGAGATGAGACGAAAAAAAAATGAAGGTCGTTTCGTCTGAAGGGTGAGGATGCCCAAGGGGGTTGAAGTATTGCCGGTGTTACGTTGAGAACGGGTAAAGGGTGAGTGGTGATGTAGAAACGAAAAGGAGTGTGGGAATACAGGGGTGATGAAGGGTGACGCGTCGATAAAGGCCAACTAGCGCGACGCGATTCGGATTTCGTTCGGTGTCGTCCGACAAACGACGAAATGAAATCCGGTTGCTTTGAAATTCCAAATCTCTCTCTTTTTCTCACGCTGTAACTCTCTGCGTGACTCATCTAAAGGTATTGAGAGAGGAAGTGAGAAGGAGAGAGAGCGAGAGAGAGAGAGAGAGAGAGAGAGAGAGAGAGAGAGGTGTTCCATCGGTCAAAGTGAAACTCGATCTACGTTGGAATCTGACGAATAAAGTGAAGAAGAGAGGGAGAGAAAGAGAGATAAAGAGAGATAGGAAAAGAGAGAGAGACAAAGAGAGATAGGAAGATAGAGAGAGAGAGAGAGAGAGGGAGAGAGAGAGAGAGACAAAGAGAGATAGGAAGATAGATAGATAGAGAGATAGAGAGATAGAGAGAGAGAGAGAGAGAGAGAGAGAGAGGGAGAGAGAGAGAGAGAGAGAGAGAGAGAGAGAGAGAGAGAGAGAGAGAAAGATACTCGTTTTGGTGGTCATTGAACTCGTTTGCATTCGTTTTACTCTTTATCCTTTATCCTTCCCACTCATTTTAAAATCGGAAATATTTTATAAAAATCGTTAATATTTCGAGGATACTTACTATTTGACATAGATATCAGAATGAAAGTATACTTTTACTATATATAGACACATTGAAATAGTTCCGGTGATTAAGTATACTCATTCGTCGTGGATTTTTAAAAAGTTGCAAAATAAATATCATATGTTACTCACTTGTTCCACCCAAACGTTTGTCGTCATGATCTGATTCTTCAAGTTCTGAAACAGAAAACAAACAAAGAGATATTATACGAAAATAGGATAAGGAATGTTTTTATAGTCGTTTACGTTTTGTGTTTAAGTATGTATATATGTACACACACACACACACACACACACACATAAATTATCGATCGCGATAGATTTTATTAATTTTATCGAGTCATAAAGAGGAGAAAAATTAATTTATCCTGCGATTAAATTTCCTTCCGTCTCGTTCGTTTTAATCGAAAAGGTAATTTCTGTCGTCCCTTTCGTCCCCAAATTGTTCGCCACAATTATGATCTATCCTTTAATTACTTCGTAACAACATCGAAAAAGATATCAGATATATACAAACATAGACACGCAGAAAGAGAAAGAGGGAGAGAGAGAGAGAAAGAGAGAAAGAGGGAGAGAAATAAAAAGATACCGAGAGAGAATCTTTGCGATTATGTCGAGCAATTAAAATCCGTGTAATTACGCTTCCAACACGCCATTAAAAAATAATTAGTGTTTCTTTTTTCGAAATGGTTGCTGCCCTTCGCTTAAGGAGAAGATAAAAAAAGGAGTGTGAGAATAAAAGAATATATATATATATATATATATATATATATATATATATATATATATATATAGCTACAAAAAGAACTTGCCCTTCGTCGCCGACACCATCGTCGTTGTCGTTGTCATCATTGTCGTTCTAACGAAAAAATTTGACGAGCAAGGACTGCATCTCGACGCGAGACACTTTCTCACACGACGACAACTACAAGGAGAAAAGCGAGGCCGAGGCCTTTGTCGAGATTACATTCGGGACTTTATGTCGCGCTTATCGCCGGGAAAAATTACGCTTTACCTGCTTAAAACAGTCGCGTTAAACTCAGCCCTAACCACTTACTTACTTTCACTTCCCCTACTCCATCCATATCTACGAACTGACAATGGCACGACATATTTTATGAAGGATAATTGTTTTAGATCCTGATACGTTTATACGATTATTTCAAATAAACATCGGAGATGGGCATCCCTTTTACGATTATTTCGAATGAAGATCGAAGATCACATATTTCAGGAATACAATGTTTTCTCACGATCGGCATCTATACAAAAATAAAAAATAAAAAAATTCACAAAAATCTTGCGAAAGTTCATAACCCTTGTGAGGGTTAAAATAAAAAGAAAAGGGACTTTCTTCTGTTTCCTACTTTCTTCTACGTGGGTCACCGAATAGAATCGGAAACTGACTTCGAACAAAGGATAATAAAAGTAGAAAATAAGACACCTCGGGAACTTCTTTTTTACTTGTTTATGAAACTTTTCGAAATATACTTTTTACCAGAAATAACATTGCCGTAACCCTTGTATTCGTCGTCGTACTACTTATAAGTATACGACATTTCCTTATCTTACACAAATATGTAATTCGAGTTGAATTAAAGAAATTGCTCGAAGAAAATGTTACTTCTTAAACTCGAGGATTGAATGTCACATTCACATACACGTTGCCCTTAGCTTATCTCGAATAATATCAGTTTTAATGAAATTTTCTTATTTGTCCTTTTCCATTGTCTATCTTGATTTTGATCGATTTAAAAATGATTTCTATCGCACAAACATAATTTTATTTATATTCACGTATAACGGTTGAGCGTGTTATACAAAAACAAACACTTTCAGGGCGTAAAAATTTAATAATGTGTTGAGAAAAAAAAATAAAATAAAAGAAGAAAAATCTTAAATGAGAGATACGGGTCAAAGAAAAAAAAATTTTTCTGACCAGTTCGTTCTCCTTTATCCCTTTATTCTCCTTCACTTTTAACGGTAGGTAAAGTTTAGTCTGCGTCTCGTGAAATAAATCTTATTTAAGTTCGCAATTAGATTTACGCTAGCGATAAAAACGTTCTTTGCTCATTCCTCATACGAGTGCTTGGTAAAAATAAAACGTCCAGAGGGATTTGTTGATCTAAGCATCTTAGATATTCTCGACCTTTGTTGTACCTCGAGAAAGTACGGAGAGAGAAAAAAAGAATAGTGGAGAAAGTAAAAGAGGATATAGAGGAAGAGATACGAAGGAGAAAAGAGGAAGAGAGAGAGAGAGAGAGAGAGAGAGAGAGAAGCAGAGACAGAGAGAGAGAGAGAGAGAATAGAAAAGAGCAAAGGAACGAAGTTACGAGAACGAGCTCAGTTTGGGTCCCAAAAAGAAAGATAATCAAGATAAACTGCCGTGAAAGAAAAGCGAAGAGCATTTTCGAAGAATCGCCGTGAGATCGGAATTATGGTCTTAGTAAATATCCCCTGGGATTTGGATTACTAACAAACTAGATCTATATCTCAATTTCGAAAATAAACTACAAATTAAATTAGTTTGAACACAACGACGAAACGATTATATATTTAAAAACAAATATCAAATGTCTCTCTAACGAGTAAAATAAACTCATCAAAGGATTATTATAAATTAAAATACACAGTGAAAATAACCTTACGCTAACTATGAATATGCACTTTATGTGCACCAATAATTCCTCCTGTTAAACTGGCAATAAGTATCCTGTCTTAACTAACACTAAGTATCCTGTCTTATCTACTTATCAAACAAAAAGAGCAATGAGATATACATTTATTAGTAAATTTTCGATTTTTCAAACAATGATCACGTTATTTAAAAAAGAAGAAAATCTAACAGAAACGCCAAAATATAAAAATATTTTTAAACTATAGTCGATATATTATTATTATTATTGTTGTTGTCGTTGTTGTTATTATAATGAAAGAAAAAAGCCAAAAAGAGAGTTAATGATTAAAATCGAATAAAATCGAACAAAACGAAATTTTCTTACCCTTAAAAATATCCTACTAATAAAAATGTCATATCATTTACAGACAAATTTCATAAAGAAATTCGGTAAAATATTGTCCTTAACATTCTTAAGTTACGTATTAAACGTCTCGAGTAATAATTCTTCGTAAAATTTTCAAAAATGAACTGCGAAAGACATTTCCTAAGATAGTACGAGGTAAGAAAGGTTGGTTGTTTCAAGAAACTACCTGTAGTTGTAACGTCGTTGACAGGTATGTAGCAAGCAAAAGGGCTGCCGAAAGTCGTTATCTAAAAGTGTTAGAAGCGAAAGGTTTTCTCAGATTCGTAGGAAAAGGTAAGCAGCATCTAACGTGACTCTTTTGTTCGTTTCTAGAGTATAAAAAAAATGAAAGTATAAAGAAAAAGAAAAAGAGAAAGAGAAAGAGGTAGAAGCAGAGAAAGGGAGAGGGGAGAACTTGAAGACATCAGGTGGCTGCTGCTTGTATGCTCCTAGAGACCCGTTTACGTGTCTAAGGAGCCCAATGCTATGGAAATTGGATGTCGGATGAAAACAGAGAACGTGAATAAGGAGTAGGAGAAAGTATTGTGTGTATGTATATGTGTGAAATAGAGAAAGAGAAATAGAAATAGAGAATCGAGTTCTCTCAGGAGACATCCCAAGAAATGGTTTCTCAGTGTGAAAACGGTCCCTGCATCTACCACTTTCTTTCCTTCCTTCGATTTTCTCTCTCCTTTCTCTCTCTCTCTCTCTCTCTCTCTCTCTCTCTCTCTTTCTCTTTCTCTTTCTCTTTCTCTTTCTCTTTCTATCTTTTCAAGTATACACCTTCCTCCAGTTTTAACGATATTCCTCGAAAAGGCCACTCTTAACGTTACCTTCGAGAAATCGCGAAACTGGAGTACGATGTCTTGTTATTACGTCAAAACGTGAAAATGAAATTGAAGGTAGAGAAGAAGACTTCAGTTGGAACATATACTTCTTTCTTTCGTATCTTTACGTTGCATCTGATTCTGCAATGAGTTTCCCGATAAATGTTTATCTTTTCTGTTATCTTTTCGTTTTTCTTTATTTATTTCGCAGAAATGTAATTTTAATGAATTTCGACGAATATAATTACGGGAAAAATAATTTTGTGCATCCAAATATTGTCTGTTTTGCGAAAGAAAAAGAGAAAAAGGAGAGAGAGAGAGAGAGAGAGAGAGAGAGAGAGAGAGAGAGAGACGGAGAAAATGATCACACAGGAGATTTAAATTCGAGATCGAGATAAAGATAAAAATTTCTCTTCGTGGGAGTTCGATATCTTGTTTTTCATAAATCATAACATCTCAAAAATAAATACGTCAAGCTAATATCGGCTGTCGATCGGTCATATGAGATTTTATGCATACACTTTTTTGAATACAAATCGTTCGTTAAATCGTATATCTTTACATGTTTGTATTATCATTTTAAAGCGGATAGATTTTATACGTGGAGATTTAAAACAAATTCTTTCAACAAAAATGTCCGATAGTCATCGAATTATTATTTCCGATTGTTCAAGGATTTTTTACACGTTTAAAGCCGATTTGGTATCATCGATGATTGACACTCTATATCGCCGATTTTATTTGTATCATTTTTATATACGATATTTTTTAACTATTTGAATATATATTATTACTTTCGTTCGGTATATATATTATTACTTTCTATTATATTATTTATATATATTACTTTCTATCCTGAATAAAGTTTAATATAAAAATGATGATATTGTATTTTGTCGTATCTATTTCTTATGAAAAAAAGTTATGAAACATAATAAATAAATTTATCGATATACCTAATTTGTTTAACAATACAAGCATCCATCTATGATTCGAGACAAACATTTATAGTAAATAAAAACATACAAGCAGAATAACAGAGAGAGAGAGAGAGAGAGAGAGAGAGAGAGAGAGAGAGAGTTTGGTAATATTAAAAGATCGAGTACCTTTGGAGAACTCTTAAAAAATTCAAAACAATTCGCATGTCCTTTCAAAGTCTTCGTATTCAACTCCGTTTAAGAAATCATAAGATTTACAAGACATTGTTAGGGTACGGGCACATCGAGTGTACGAGTTCGAAAGGCACTTTGACGAACTGAAGCTTTTGTGGAAAAGTAGGTTAAGAAACTAATAAAGTTCCGAAGTCGCGGCCAACAAAAGCGAGCGTAGAAAAGTACACGTACATGTATATCTTACGTATATATAAGTATATACAATATACATATATACATATATATATATATATATATATATATATATATATATATATATACACACATATATATGCACAGAGAAAGAGAGAGAGACAGAGGTAGATGTCAAGGTAGAATGTAATATAAAATTACAAGAGAAAACGAACGATAAAAAGTTATTCTCAAAGACGTAATTGTGCCAACATCAAAGAAAATCTACCGGCGTTTTCGTGATAGCGACGAAAGCTCATCATTTAAATAAAGGATATCGTTCGTTCGGCACTCGAGAACAATTTTTAATGAAATATATTATCAATTATTGACATTTACTAATACCACGAGAGAGGAACTCGTCCGATCGTAGAAGATTCTTCTTTCTCTTCTAGAAGCATTTCGAATGTTTCGTCAAGTGCTCGGGGAATAGGAATTCGAGATAAAGTGACATGGAATACGGATGGAAACGTCTCCAGTCTCATATTCGTAAGACAGGATCGTTTGAAACATATATTTTCTAAAATATATGTAGATCCGTATACGTTTGATGTATCGATCCATACTATACCTTTAAAAAACCAGAATCGCTTTTTTGAGGCTTATATAATAATAATTTTATTTATATAAAATATTATTATATTATATAATAATATTCTTATTTATATTTGGATACTAATATTTATTATTATTATTATAGTTGTATAATTAGATATTAGAAAACGGATACATATATACGAATAGCTCACAAATCAAATCGATTAACTCCACTAATGAATGTTTTTAAATTTATGTGTCAAAGGACTCAATGGACTCCTTACTTTTACATTCATAATAAATTTCCCTAATTTCCATTATTTAATACAATTAAATGGGAAAATTTATTTAGCCATCGAATAAAAAATAATTTATTTCAGTAATAATGATTATTCTAAGATCTTATTCACTTTTTATATTGTTAAATGAAAACGTAGTTAATCCATTTGGCAAGTGAGGGCTCATATATATATAAAATATCATATATATCATATGTGTGTGTGTGTGTGTGTGTGTGTTCTTATTTATAATAATAAAATAATATCTAACAATGACCTTTTTTATAAGATAATTATTATATCAATATTAGAGATCTTATAAATAAGATCATAATATTACAACGTCAGATATTTTTCATCGCATTCCTTAAGAATAACTTCTGATACGATAGAAAACATTATATATTATACGAAGATAAAAATTCTAGATAAACGATGATGAAAAAGTAGTAAATTTCACAGAATCATAACTTATCTCGTCGGTTTTTAATTAATCTCGAACGAATTTCTTGGCAAAGATCTTGGGAAATCGTGAGATAATTAAAAATACACAATCTACCAAAGTAAGTAATTAAGGAAAAGAAAAGATGAGAGAGAAGGTTGCAAGAAATCAAAATTACGTCGTACATCAAGCTAGGGCATAAGCGATTTTTGAACGACTCATCGACAAAAAGCTGGGAGAGAAGTCTAAGGAGAATCTTAAGAAAGAAAACAAGAGGAAGCAGATGGCATGACGTATTTTATACTAAGAAACGTATTCCCTCAAATTTTGCAAGCTAGCTATTAATTTATATTGAAATTAACATAATTGCAACAGAACGAAAAATACAATAAAATATGCTTGAAACATCTAACTATCTACATCTAATATACATCTATACTTTTAATGCTTTTGTAGTTTAAATATTAAAAATCCTACAATAATATACAAAAAGAGAAAGAAAATTAAAATATATATGTTATTTCAATTTTTTTTCTTTCATTTTTTACATGACTATATATATATAACATTAGTAATATTTCTAGCAAAGATAAATTAGCCGATGGAAGTAAAAAAGTTTCAATTGCATTCGGCGCCAAATTAACCCAATCCTTTGGCATACCACTTCGGTAGACTCCTTTTTTCAACCTCGATCTCACTAATACATCCCTGTATATATACGTGTATATATATATATATGTGTGTGTGTGTGTGTGTGTGTGTATGTATATATCCATCTCTCTTCTATATTCTTCTACGTTTTATCATAGTCCATTTTCGTAATACGTACTTCCTATTTCCACTTTCTATGATCCGCCTACTTTCTTGTTCCGCCTCAATACGTTTCCCTTTTTTCTCCTTTACAATCGACGAGAGCATTTTCTTTTTGTTAGTTTTCCATCATCGAAGCTATTGTATTCAGCGTACGTAATATATCTATGTTCAAAAGAGTAATCTTATTTTGACGATCTCTATTTCTCTCTCTCTCTCTCTCTCTCTCTCTCTCTCTCTCTCTCTCTCTCTCTTTCTCTCTCTCTCTCTTTCTCTCTCTCTCTCTCTCTCTCTCTCTCTCTCTCTCTCTCTCTCTCTCTCTCTCTCTCTCTCTCTCTCTCTCTCTCTTCCTCTCTCAGACCCTTCCATCCGTGTCATCTTCCTCCTCCTCCTCCTCCTCCCTCGTTTTCTCGTTGGGCTTCTCCTCATAAACGATTTAGTATCAAGTTTCTCAACTTACGAAACTCGACTCGTAAGTCTTAATCAAGATGGTTTCCCTCCTCCTTCCCTTGTACGTCGCTCGCTGCCACGAATAATGCGACATGTTATATGTAAAATATATCATTGATTTCTATCCAATCTTCTTTAAAATTTTATTGTTGATTATTTTTAAATTAAAATATTCAAAAAGCGTTGATGATATTTTTAATCCACTATAACTCCATGTAACTTTGATATCGCGTATTCGTATATTTATTTTATTTCATGTTTTTCGTCACAAGTTGATATTAGTATTTTATTTTTATACCATTCGATCGTAATTAATAAGTTAGTTTTATGGCAATTTGCAATTCATATTTCTTAAACTAAAGTGTGCATTGTTCATAATTGTTTTGAAATAAGAAATAACCGATTAAATTGTCGATATATTATTCTTCATTAATTTTGTTCGATATTCCAATGAACAAGATAAAGAAGAGTGTTATATAATATAATGACCTCGAAGCAGGTTAATACCTTATTTTCTATTTCAGGAAATTACTTGATGAAGAATTTATAAATAATATAGCTGATAATTCTAACACATATGCATTTTATATAGCGTACATATACGAATATTGTATAATACTCTAACCCTTCGCAACTTAAAAGTTTTACAAACCACTTCTTTTTCTTTTTTTTTTTTTTTATAAAATGTTAAAAAATTGCAAATTATATGTTAGCTAATTTATTAAAGATTAATATATGTTAGTATATAATTTATATTTAATATGAAAAATTAATATTTTATATGCTAGTATGTAAATTTCGCATATTATAAAAAAATTGGATTATCGAAGGAATAAAGATTAATTTCTTTAAAATATCTTATCTCGCTTTCTTTTCATTTCTTTTTTTATCTTTTTCTTTCGATTAAAACCAACGTTGTTTCTTATGCAAATAGTTTGTAAAGGCGTAGTTATTCTCCCTGTAGATCCTCCAGGAGGTCAACTCAGCACCGCGTAGCATTAAAACAAGTAAGTTCTCTGAATGTACTCCGAACTTGCGAGAGGTACGACGTTAGAATTAGCATTTCGAACGAGATAGGGACAAAGAGAGAGAAAGAGTGAAAGAGAAAGAGAGAGAGAGAGAGAGAGAGAGAGAGAGAGAGAGAGAGAGAGAGAAAACGACTCCATCGCTAGTTAAGTAAAGTTGAGTCTTAAGAAATTACCACGGCGATTATCTTCTCCCTCAACGAGTCGAGAATGATGATCCAACCCTGTTAAATATTTATAACGATCGACGTGAGCACGTTATTATATGTATATTGAATGGAGATTGGGATTGATGTAGCGGATATATGCACGAACAAAACCTCTTGTCTCTAATCTCTTAAGATGTTTGAATAAGTATCGATCAACGTTAAAATATATTATTTAAATTGCAGAAGACGAAATAAAAAATGTGAAAAAGTAATAACGAATAAAGTCCGTAACTGCACTATCGACCTTCATTCCTTTTCGAAATTAAAAAGAACGTTAGAAATATAAAAGCATGTGGAGGTAGATAGAACAATAAATAGAGAGATAGATAGATAGATAGATAGATAGATAGATAGATAGATAGATAGATAGATAGATAGGTAGATAGATAGATAGATAAGCAGATAGGTAGACAGATAGATATAAAAAGAGCTAGATGATAGGGTGGAAGTGTAACATGCGCACAATGTAAAGGGTCGATCAAATTCGGGCGAAGTGAGAGAGTATTTAAATATCGGGAAAAAACTTGGGGGTTGTAAGCTATAGAAACTGAGTGTCGATCAGTTTTCATTCGAGATTCTCGATATATTTATATATTGGTATATATATATATAGGTATATATATAGGTATATATATAGGTATATATATAGGTATATATATATAGGTATATATATATAGGTATATATATATATATATATATATATATATATATATATATCGTTTCTGTCTGTCATCGAACACTTCAAATAAATCGACGAATTAAGCACGACACGGGGAACATGATCTCGTATCGTTCGAACGAGATAAAAGAAAAACAATAAAAAAAACGCAGAAAAATTTTCACAGAAGAGATTCAGAACAATTTCGGGCCACTAGAAAGAAAGAAAGAAATGGAAAAAATACGCACAAACATACACACCCGCGCGCGCGCGCACGAACACACTCAGAAAGAAATCAGTTTTTTGCCTTTGTTTTCCTTTTCTTCTCTTCTCGATACTTTGTTCTGTTCCTCGAACAAATGAAAATGATTGATAAAAACAAAATGAAGGGTCTAACAAGCATTATGACTTGTACTGCGTAGATAATAAAAATGATATTCCTTCAACTTTTCATCCCCATAATCGAAATCCTTAAAAAAATTCACGTTTCAATTAGCTTCTCACTTTACATATATCGCCGAGCATAGAATCAATAATCAATACTTTTGAAATAAAAATTTGTTGCTTTCAAACGATTAACATTTTTTTCGTTAACAATTAATTATGATTATTAAGCCGGAAAAAAGGGCTGCGAAATATGGTGTTAAGTTCAGGAACGTAGTTCCAGAGAAGTAGAAAGAAGGAATATATGGAGGAGGAAAACAGAGAGAGAAAGAGAGACAGAGAGAGGGGGGGGGGGAAGGGAGGGAGGGAGAAGGAGAGAGAAGTTAAAAGAAAGAAAGGCTGCATCGATAGAAATGATCTGCATGACTACTCGCTAATTAACCCATTGCCTAATTACGAAAGCAAGAGAGAAAGAGAAAGAGAGAGAGTGAACTACCTTCTCTCGCAGCTTTAACATTTCGATCGCAGAACGTTCGTCGAACGACAAATCGGCTGGAATGATGTCGCTTGCTACGCGGATTCTCTACGCTACGTTGCCACGGAAAAAAAACTAGAAGAGAAAGAGAGATAGGGAGAGAGAGAGAGAAGCAGAACAACAAAAAGGGGAAGCTGAAGAGGACGAAAGGAGAAGCCCGACCGAGTAAACACAAGTATGTATATGGGTTCACAGATGTATATGTGTATTTATATGTATATATGTGTATACTTGTGTGTGTCTACGGAATAAGACAAGGATGAAGGCAAAAGGGGATCGACCGATGCCAAAGGGTAAGAAAAATTCCAGGGTTGGATGAGCATGTTGAGAGACATAGACTAGAGCACGAAGATAATAATCAAACGATGTTCAAGGAAAAAATAAAATAACAAAAAGAAAATAAAAAGAAAAAGGAAATATAGATACATCGACTCTACGCTTCGTTCGCCTTCCATTTCGAACGACATACATATAATATGCTTTCATCTATCCGTTTTCTTCTATTATGATGGTTCATTAAAAATATTCAATAAATATTCTTTAAATATTCTTCTTTCATCTCTTCTACCCGTAAGATTATTTTCTTTTCCAATATTAATTTATTAATAATTTATTTAATAAATTTTAAAACATTTTAAATTTATTTATTATTTAATATTTGATGAATTATTAATTTATTAAATAATGATAATTTATAAATTATATATTTAGGATCTATTTTTATTTCGTTCGTTGATATTTGAATATTTGTTTTCGTAAAATTTATTCTTAATTTGTATCTGAAGATTTATGTTCGTTAAGCATCATACAAAAATTCAGTAATACTATTAAAGTACTTTTTAATAAATTAATAGTAACTTTAATATGTTATATATACTAAATATTAAATAGTATACTACGTTAAATAGTACGGTATGCTAAATAATAGTAGATATACGCATTTAGTATACTAATTCTAAAAGTATCAGAGTAGTAGAAAATTAGTAGGCTCAACTAAGATAGAATTTTTCGTTTATTTTCAAACATAAAAAAATACAATAATAAATTATATAGTATAGTTATAAAATATTGATATATTATATATAACTTATATTTAAGGCAAAAAGATATGATATATTTATATAAATCTCTCTCTCTCTCTCTCTCTCTCTCTCTCTCTCTCTATACACACACACACACACACACACACACACACACATTATTTAATTAAATATGTTGTTTATTAATTTTATGTCGCTTAATGATAATGTTTAATTATTATTGATTATTTTTGCTTTACCTTTAACAATCGATATGATTGTTCTGATGTCTATTTTATTTTCCTTTGTTCTTATCGAATTCAAATTTTTATTTCGTCCATGAGTTATGATTCAATAAAATAAGTAATCCTCGATCTCGAACGACACGTAACTAATTTTCATGATATCACGTGAGAAATTTTCATTGAAAAAGGAAGACAGTAAGGTCTGTATAAGAAGGGGGAGGAGAAACGCGGGAAAGTTTCCCCCTACAAACTTTTCTTCGAAAATTTCATTCGTCACGATCTTCTTACCCCTCGATAAAAAAAAGAAAGAAAGAAAAGAAAAACGAGAAACCAGTGAACGGAACATTTCGACGGAGGAATAAAAAAAAATATATTGTGAAGGGACGTATTAGCCACGAGGCATACGCAGAGTTTTAATAGAAACTTTTGGTATTAATCTTTCCTTAGAATCTTTTCCCTCTTTGCCTTTAAGAAAAAACTTTACCCACAGATTCACGCATCAATTTTTCTCTTTGAATTATATACGGACATCTCAACAAATCGCATTTCTCTTCTTCGATTTTCCAAAATTTTTCATCTATTCGAACACTTGCCCTTTCCTGCTTTACTACTTTCTTCGTTATATCGTTGTTATTCTTTCTTCCTATTTTTCTACTTCTTTTTCTTCCTCTACACTCCCTCCTCATTTTTTTCTCGTTAATATCTGAAAGTGAACAAAACCATATCCGTATCGTCAAGCTTGGTAAAATCGAATTATTATGATGAAAAGAGGAAAAGAGAGAGAGAGAAAGAGAGAAAGGGAAATATATATATATATATATATATATATATATATATATATACATATATAAAGAGACAGAGAGAGAGAGGGTATGAAAGAACGCGACATGAGAGAGCGCGCCAACTCCTCGACTCTTTTTAAAATTCATTAGCAAATTAACCCACCACCTGTATTTCTCTCTCTCTCTCTCTCTCTCTCTCTCTCTCTCTCTCTTTCTCTCTCTCTCTCACTCACTCTCTTTCGGTTTTACTGCCCTCACCTCGGCCAACGAGCTTTCATTTTGCGCAGGACTTTTCCTTTCTCTCTCTCTCTCTCTCTCTCTCTCTCTCTCTCTCTCTCTCTCTCTCGGTCTCTCTCTTTCTCTGTCTCTTTCTCTTTTTCTTTCTCTTCAACTCTCTTAGCGTACATTCGCTTTTCCTGACGTATTTTAACCGATCCGTTCCTCTTCCTCTTCTTCCTACTTTTACTCTTACTCCTCCAATAGGCAAAGAAAAAGCAGCCGGCACTCGAGAGTAACAGAGTTTGGCAACTAAAATTTGATGGACGACGAATTCTAATTTAACTTTGATGCAATTTATACGGATTTAATTGAATTAAGACCGTAACGAGTTCGCGACGCGCCGATGAACGAACGAGATGAATACTTTCGTTGGAAATTTCGCTTTACGATTAACGTCGATGTCCAGATGTATCGGATGTAACGTGTGTTAACAAGGTAAATAATAATAAAAAAAAAAAAAACAACTGTTCAGCAACACAAAACTATTGTCTCTCTCGCCGAGGTCAATAATTTTCTTTATTAATTGATAGTAACTTTTTTTCAATAGATTTGGTTACCATATTGTCAATGAAAGACCATTATTAGAAAATCAATAGAATTGATTTAACTATTTCGTAAAATTTACAACATTTTTAGAATGGATTGAACGCCGTTATTTCGAAAATAATCTATCAATTTGTTTGAAACTGCAAAACAAGAACTCTCATCCGTTCCAGGAGTACTCCATAAAATTTCAAGAATGTCAATTTGACCATCACGTTAATCGTTCACATAACGGTTGATATGATTAAATGAGAGTCATTTTGAAAATTTCTACAATCGATAAATCTGAAATATTAAACAGCACTCTCCTCAAATTATACACGAACTGTTTTTAAAATTTGGTTGTATTTGGTCCAGCTAATTTGTTACTATAGCCGGAAGTAACGTATGTGCATTTACACGCACATACATATTTGGAAAAAAAATAACGTCACAATGTTCGTGCAGAACTTCAAAGATAATTAAAAAAATTTCATTTCCATCAAAAGTTACGATCGCTGCCCAATTAATTACAAAATATTTAAAAAAAAATCCTTGTAAACAAATCTCGATTAAATCATTTTCAAAAATTGATCTTAAAATATTAGTTAAAAAAAAATACAGAAAATAAAGTGAAGATAATCGACACGCAATGGTTCACATAGTATTTCTCCTTATAATACCAACACACTCGTTTAAAAAGTATATCTACCGAAAAGAAAAAAAAATAAAGATAAAAAGAGACACAAGAAATAAGAAGGAGAGGACACAAACAACCGTTAACATCTACAAATCGTATCACTCATCTTCTACGAGAGAAAAAAATGTGAAACGATATAATAGGCAGACACCAGTTTTATCCCGCAATAACGAAAAAAATTAAACCTAATTCGCTGACAAACATGTATTTGACGTGTACATGAAGATAATTCTTTCTTAATGAAGAATACTATGATGGTTATCGGTAGATGTAACGAGCACAAAAGATTAAGATAAAGAGAGAAATAAAAAAAAAGAGAAATACAGAAGTATAGAAAAAATGGTTCATTAATGAACTCTTTCTGTCTCTCTCTCTCTCTCTCTCTCTCTCTCTCTCTCTCTCTCTCTCTCTCTCTCTCTCTGTTATTCTGCTTGTATGTTTTTATTTACTATAAATGTTTTAAATCTCTCTATCTATCTATCTATTTATCTATCTATTTATCTATCTATCTATCTATCTATCTATCTATCTATCTATCTATCTATCTATCTATCTATCTATCTATCTATCTATCTATCTATCTATCTATCTATCTATCTATCTATCTATCTATCTATCTATCTATCTATCTATCTATCTATCTATCTATCTATCTATCTATCTATCTATCTATCTATCTATCTATCTATCTATGTCTTCATCCATCCATTTATCTATCTATCTATCTATCTATCTATCTATCTATCTATCTATTTATCTATCTATCTATTTATCTATCTACCTACCTACCTACCTACCTACCTACCTACCTATCTATCTATTTTTCTCATGTAAAGTTCAATTTAGTCGTCGATTTAATTGTTATCCTAGTGTATTCGCGTATTCAAACTCAATGAATTTCCTTTCAGTTTCTATAATTCGTAGTTTGCCCACGTGTCACGATTCTCTCTAATCATTCACAACTTGGGTATGTATGCCGGACGAGGAAAATTGCAAAGGAACATTTTCCATTCCTTCCTTCTCCTCTTCGTATTCTTTTTTATCCTTTTCCTCTCCTCATTCTCTTTCCTGAATTACAGTAATATACACTTTTTCCTATAGATATTGTAATATATAAATTAAAAAAAAAAGATGACATGGAACAATTTCTTTAAAATGTTTATATTATTAGCAAGCATTAAATAAAATAATAATTGAAACAGATACATTACGTAGAATAAATTTTTAATTTATAGATACGTACCATACTTTATTTATTTTATAGATACATATATATATGTAATCATCATTAGATAACGTTTACATTAGAAAATATAAAATAGATGAGATACGAATTAGGTGACCTATATGCATTTGGCAACTCTACCCTATAACACACAGATACGTAAAAATGTGTATACGTTTCAATCACGAACACGATGAACACACATCGGCTCTATTTTTCTCTCGGCTTTTTCCAACGTACGATCCTTCTCGATGAAGTCGTTACTTTTCTCTCTCCCTTTTTCTCTATCCTTTTTCTCTTTTCTCATCTTGTCGAGAGTGTATCCGTTTTGATGTGTCTCACATGAGACACGTTAAACATTCCATAATTGAATCCATTAAAAACACTTGTTATTGTCTTCGTGTGATGGGGAGAGGAGAGAAGAAAAAAAATCAAATCGAATCAAACCAAAATAAAGTGACAACAGAACGGAAAAGAGAAAAGCCGATCCAATTAAATAGGAATCATAGATAAAAGGCTATGGTTCGTTTAACAAACATAACGAGAAGATATCTTTTTTATATTCGCATAAAACAGAAATTATATATTATGTAATGGCTGAGCAGTAAGACAAATTGACGACATTAATAATATTATAAGACAGGTTGTAATCGAACTCTAATAATCAGAGACATAACCCGAAGCGAAGCTTCTCTCTTTCTCTTACTCTCTCTTTCTCTCCCTCTCTCTCTTCGATTGTACGCAGCTAGACGATGCGTTGTCAGCAACGGTATTACGAGCAGCAACCGTTAGCAAAGCTAATCAATTAAACATACAAGGACAGCCCACCGAAATCAACGAGGAGGATTCGATCGTACGGTGGGTGCAATGGCGCCACTAGAAACACTACTACACCAACTGGCCGATTATTGCTGTGGGCAGCAATTTACTTAAATGCTACCGCATTGCTGCACGCCTTGTTCCGTACGGATCAACGCGTCGGTGAACGCGAAAGCGCGTTTTCCCTTATCCTCTGCGAAATTCGTGCGATAGATTGGCACGATGACTCGCACAAAGCGAGACACAAAAGTGAGTGAGAGAGAGAGAGAGAGAGACAGACAGATGAATGGATAAGTCATGAACACGTTCATCGTTTCCAGCGAAATAATTGAAAATAATACTGAATCCACTTTTCCCTGTTGATAAATGATTCACTTGTAATTCGATTTAACGATTAATACTTAACTTCAAATATTCCTACCAAACTTTAATTATCTCCGTCGATTATTCATTTCTCTATTATGAATCTATTAATTTTTGAATATAATATTATAATGATCTGAAGTCAGATCAAACCAAGATTACTCATGAGTTTACGTTGCAAGATTTCTTATTTTTTATATTGTATATTTTAAATCAATTCATCGTTTAGACAGTTAATAAGATACACACACACATATAAATTTGTGTATCCACTTAATAAATTCTAATTATTTTAGATATTATCGTACTGTTAGATTCTTAACTATGTCGATAGATAGAATAAGGAAAAATTATTAAAAATTATACTCATCGGGTATCGCTTATTACGTTCAGGGATGTACCAACATATACACAAATGCGATCATACAACATGTAATTTATTTGTCTATCGAACGGTTAGAACTACTCTGTAAATTATTCCAAGCGACACAAGGTAAGTCGATATACACATCATCTTGCACCGATACGAAAATCAGATTGCGATATTTGATACCTATGGAAAGAAGTTTCACATCGTGATCCGATTCGATAAGAAAATCTCTGAATATATTTATGATAAGCTGATGCGCGTTCGACATTATATTACATGCTCCTGATCCGTACGTTCTCAACGCGATATGAAAAACGTTTCAAGCGAAATAAAAAACATATATATATATATATATATATATATATATATATATATATATATATATATATACTAAGCCAGTCATCTAAAATTCGACATATTTAGTATTAACATTTAATATTCCAACTATATATATATATATATATATATATATATATATATATTCTTTTGATAAGAGAAAAGAATTCGGTTATTCTTTTGATAAGAGGAAAGAACTTTCGAAGAAAGAATATTTGACTGTTCGAATAAACGTCATTGATCTTTCTTTAAAAGTATGTAGTACCTATTTAATTTACTTTCTTATACCAAACTTGCAAAAATAGATCAAGACAAGAAACTATATAAATTATTTCTTCTACAATTACTATAAATAAAAATAAAGCCCTTCCGAATATCATAAATTCCAAGAAAAAATTAATTGCAATCTCATCTAAAATTTTATACTATAAAAAAAGACTTCGAATAAACACACACACACAAATATTTTCTTTAAATAAGAACGCTTTTTAATTACAAAAACTCAAAGAAGAGAATTTCTTCGTGGGTTTTCGTTGGGGAGTAAAGGACCACTCGAAATTTTTCATGACCTGGTGTAAAATTTGTCTTTAGAGATCGTAGAAAAAACGAACTTCTTGTTCGATGCCAGGTATGAAACGAGCTTGAAAGGAAAGAATGAGCACGCGCTGTTTGCTCGCGCTGTTTTGCGATATCGCTCGAAGGCTCGCAGTAATACAAAACACACGGAACGTTAGTAGGAGGTCTTCCGGTATGCGCGTTTCCCGGACGTAAACATAAAAAAAAGAAAAAAAAAGAGAAAAAAGGAAAAAGAAAGAAGAAAAAGGAGAAAAAAAAGAAATTCGAAAAGAGAGAGAGAGAGAGAGAGAGAGAGAGAGAGAGAGAGAGAGAGGATAGAGAAAGAAAGAGAAAGGAGGAGCTTACATTAAAAAGAAATAAAAAGAAAGAGAGAAAAAAGGAGAAAGAAAAAGAGAGAAGAAATTCTCTTTTCAATCCTTCGCAAGTCGGTCGTCCCTTTTTCTCCGTACGGAACACGAAACGCGCTAAGCTCGCAATTGTCCGTGGACGATTTAACGGAAACGCGGAGGGCAGACGAAAAGACGTGACCCCGAGTAAGCCAAGGAAGTTTGTTACGGTAGACGAGCTAGGCGCGAGCGGTGGAGTAAATTTCGTTGTCGATGAAAAGATTAAAGCACGGAATGGCGTTCCTAGCAAATGATTGTGAAAGCGCGAATGTAGAGGGACGTTACGATGATGATAACATCGATTCGCACGAGATTTTGAGGTCAACGTAAATTCTCTCTTTTTATAACGAACTTAATAGGGTACTTCTCTTTCGTGATTGTACTAATTACCACGAGATACGATCGATATGAGAGAGAAAGCTTTCGTCTCTCTCTCCCTCTCTCTCTCTCTCTCTCTCTCTCTCTCTTTATTCCTTTCTTAACACCAAACGTTCATCAAACGTTCCAATGAGGAGAGAAAGGAAAAAAGAAAGAGGAAAAAAAGGTACACGGCATATATGTAACGAACGTACGTATGTAATCACGTACATACGTAGGTACACATATGTGGATACACTTTCCGCAAGTTTTACGCGAAAATCGATAGCTACGGCAGCAGCGCTCCTGAGATATGCAGGTGCACCACCACCAACGTAGTACTCAGTTGATGCATCTGCGGACTCGTTGCCGTGATACGCCGCATCTTCGGCTTATCTTTAATGCCTGTCTCTGCGTTTTTTTTTTCTTCATCTTTTCTTTTTCTTCTTCTGCTTCATTTTTCCTTCTTCCACTCCTTCTTCATCTTCTTTTTTATCTTCTAATGACCAAAAAAATGGGCGAGAAGTAGGAGCGTATAGAAAATATGTAGGAAAACACATTTAAAAAGGTTCATCGACCGTACCGTTGCATGTCACAACGCCTGCCTCGCTTTTCCGAGAGTTCTACTGTTCACACAATAATCCCACCGGACTACGGAATTTCACGATGTAAACCGACGCGATTCCCGATTCTCGTAAATCCCTAGAGATTATAACGGGGAAACATTCTCCTAAATGCACCGAACAATATGCGCGATATAACGTAGATAGCAGTAAAAAAATATAAAACGTAAAGATTAAGGACCCGAACGATTATTGAAATAATGTGACGATGTATTCTTTCGCGTTGTCATTCTAAATAAAATTATAATCACTCAGGATAACGAAAAATTCTAAGAGATTATTAACAATGAAAAAGGTATGAAAAAGAAACAAATCGATCTAGTTAACCAATCTAGAATTTGATCGGATTTAACAGAAGATCCTAATCGATCTCAAACTAAAATAAAAGAATAGCAAAATAAAAACAAAACATTTATTCTAAGTTGCAACATTTCAAGATGTTTTTACTGATTCAACCAATCGAAAACACCGATCAAACAAACGATCCTAATAAACCTTTAAAGTCTAACTACAAAATAAAAGTTGAACTAAAAAAAAAAGAAAAAACGGCAAGGTACAAAGAAAATGTACTCTAATTTTCACCATTTCAAGATATATCCTATGTTCCAAACGAAATTATAATTACGGGAAATATTGAAAAATAACATGAAAGAGTTAATTAACGAAGTATATGATTCGACCAATCTAAAACATTGTCGATCAAACACAAAAGATCCTAATCAACCTTTGAAGTCTAATTAAAAACAAAAACAAAGAAAAACGTCAAGATAAGAAGAAACAATTTATTCTAATTTAAACCATTTTAAGATGTATCCTGTGTACCAAACGAAATTAATGTTACTCGAAATATCGAAAAAATAACATGAAAGAGTTAATTAACGAAGTATCTGATTTGACCGATCTAAAACATGTTGGATCGAATTGAAGATCCTAATCAACGTTCGACAACTATCCTAAAGGATATGAACAAAAGAAGAAAGGACGAATAAAAGAAATAGAAAGTCGAGAAAATAAGAAAAAGTCGATCTGTAGCTTTTGTCGAACACAGCCAATTGTAAAATACGTGCCGGCAATGGGAAACATTATTTTGTTGATTCGATCGGGTGAAGAAACCCCGGAGAAAGGGATGAAAGAGGAAAAATACTCTGTATGGATAAAGGACGAAGAATAGTAGCAGTAGTAATAGTGGTATAAGGATCGGGTAAAGGTGGAGGAGGGAAAGGAAAATTGGAAGACGTTTTCAGTTCTAACGGTAGAATCCTCCGATCAGACTTTTACTTGTTGTTCTGTGGCTACTGAAGACCCCTATGGCAAAATGAGATTTAAACTCGGTGAAGTAGTTTAAACCACCTTTTGGTAGGAGTACTAACATCGACACTACCACTAGCACCAGTAACAGCAGCAACAGCAACGACGATGTGTTGCAAGAGAATAGGAACGGAGTTGCGGCCGGTAGTTGAAGCAATTGGAAGCCGAATACTCGTGGCCAGTGGTCTGTGAAAACTACAGTAAACTTAATTACCCGAGATGCGCCCTGTAACAAGGGAGAAAGCGATCACTCCGATAGGGTTAAAGCTTCGCTTCTAGTTCGAACCCATTGTCGTCGATATCCTCCGCGTTACTATTTACGTTCGAATGTAACACGAGTACTGCATCGAAGATCTATCCGCACTGAAAATACATGAGACTAGTTCGTATAATTTATATTGTTACCGAAATTCAATACAATTCGATTTGGTTAAGCAAGAAAATCCAACTACATTTCAACAGATCTCTAATAAAGATTCGACGCTTCGTTACTATTATGTAAAATAAGAAAAGATTATGTAATGTAGTTTTTAAAGGCAATTGTATAGAATGAGTAATACCCCATTGATAGGAGTCAGTATATACGTATATTTTAAATACGAGTTTGGATCAGTCAAAGTATTAATATCGGTTTAAATATATACAAGTGTAAGTGAACGATTGTTAAAAAGCATTGAAGGATCATCTCTTGTACGTAGAAATGTATAAAATGGCAAAGTGTCAAATAGTATCATATTATATTATATCAAATATAGTAGTATCGTGTATAGAATCTCTCATCTATTTATATGTATATATATATATATATATATATATATATATATATATATATAGACTATATTTTATTAGATATGTACACACATATTGATTTTGAATATTAGCGATCACTCATCTGCTATAATTACAATTTTGCATTTTTTAATTCTATTTTGACGCTGATCATACTCTAAAGATATAAAATTCTACGATGAAAGAATTACTATTTTGATGAATACGAAGTGCGAGAAAGAATACTTTTTTCTTTCTAACAGTTCTTTCAGTTTTATGATAGACCGTCGTCGTATTTAGGGCCATTCGAAACGTTCATATAATTATCACCAGATCAAGAACAGGAGAGAATAGTCGTGGAAACTTAATTACCGGATTCAGCTGGTAACAAGAGAGAAAACCATTATTTGCCGGACTAAATCCTGTCGATTCCGTCGTTGGTTGTTATCAATTTCAGAATACGTCCTAGGACACGCGAAGCTCGCGAGCTAGTTAACGCTAGAGCAGTCATTCTACAAGACGGCTATTGATTGTAATTGAAGTGATCATATGTTCGCGACAATTAGAACTCGAAATTATGGCAACGTACAATTGATTATAGCTGGTATTGGGCGTGGTAAACCGAAACATCGATGACACATGGAACACACAATCAAATAGTTGATATTGTCTAGATCATTCATAGTATTTATTGTTAGAAATTGTATATTCTAAATTGTTAATTCAATCCCTCTATTAAGTAATCGCAACGGCGAGAGATACTATTCGGTTCGGAGAATAGAATTATTATTTTTATCATCTAAGAAAAGCAAATAGTTTTCTAGAGCTCTAAAGACGTTACATGAAATTCGACATAGACGAATTACAAATTATGATCGGTACAAGTAATCGGCCGATGGCCAATGGCCTGTGAAAACTCCGGAAAACTTAATTATCCGTGGCGAGAACGGATACGCAGAGAAAACAATTATTCTCGTGAAACTGCCCAACCACAACCTTCTCTAAGTTACTCTCCCGATGTAGTTTAATTCTACTAACGCGTTAAGGAAGTACTTTGATGTTCTTGGACATAGGGGTATAATTAACTTTGACTGGTTGCGGTATACTTAACCTCACATGGAGTTCTCCGTCGTCATCATCATCGTCGTCGATGTCGTCGTCGTCGTCGTCGTCGTCGTCGTCGTCGTCGTCGTCGTCGTCGTCGTCGTCGTCGTCGTCGTTGTTGTTGTTGTTGTTGTTGTTGTTGTTGTTGTTGTTGTTGTTGTTGTTGTTGTTGTTGTTGTTGTTGTTGTTGTTGTTGTTGTTGATAAAATACGAAAGCGAAGAGAGAAATATTTCACATATTCGTCGGACACGTGTTTAAATAGAACGTTGAATATCAATTAATGAGACATACTTAACATTACGATATAAATATTTGTTATCGAGAATACAACGTATCTATAATGGAGATTTCTTTACTCTTTATAAATATGTTATAAATTCAATAATAATAGTAGTAGTAGCATTAATGATAATAATAATAATAATAATGATGATGATGATGATGATGATGATAGTAATAATAATAGGTAAAAAATGCCATAACTACGAAGTAAAGTCAACATAAAAATTTATTTTATCTTAAAATCTATAAATCCAATCTTCCTTTAAAAAAAAAAAAAATTATAAGATCCGTAAATAATATTTTAATATCGGTTGTTACTCATTAATTATATGTATGTATTTTTGATAAAAAAAAAAAAAATAAAATAATGAAGAAGAAGAAACAAATAAATGGTTCTCATAAATCGTAAATTTATGCCTTCGTGATAATTAAGTTGGAGCGTCACTTGGCTATGACATTTCTTAAAAAGATGAAATCATTAATAAGAACGTCGCTTTACTTTCGTCTTAACGAGCAAAAACGTATCCATTATCATCATTTCACAGGTACTACCAGCAACGCGATCCATGTAATTCAAGCTTCAAGAGAATCGCCAGTTTGTTGCTACTCATCTTACTTCGGCTCGAAACGTTCTTCGAAGATTATGACATTAAGATTTATTTTGTCGTTCGCGGCATACGAAATTAGTTCAAATAAAAAACTTTAATTGACAGTAATTTTACCAACGAAGTAAAATGGTGTTAAAAAATGAAACCAAATCGTTATGAGTTGTCCAAAATATAAAAATATAAAATAAAAGAAAATAAAATAAAATAATATAAAACAAAATAAACGGAAAAAATAAGAAAGAACAATATATTTGATAAATTACATGATATTTAATATCAATTTTCCTAAGCGAAACTTATTGCTGATTAATTATTATGTTAATTAATAATACTACTGTATTACTATTAACGAAAACTTGCAAGAGTACCTTTAAAATTTACCACGTTAAACTTTCGACAGTTACAATCACCCCGATCGTTGCAATATCCGAGCACGAACTACCGATATTATTCAGGTCAATGCTGAGCAAAGCCCGCGAGTTTTGTTTATAAAGGAGGTAACAAATAATATGCTTAACGAAGGACTTGGCGGTCAGGCGTTCAACCGTTCAGGAGTTCTCGATGTTGACAACATTTTCGAATAATACATAGAACTATGTAAACATTAGTATAACATTGATAACGAAAGGTTATAAAATTATGTCAATAAAGAAATTTCATGTATGTGTGTGTTTGTATGCGCGCACGCGTGCATGTGCGTAATTATAGAATGTTTATCATTTCTTTTTGATAGTAATTCGATGAATATATAACATATCAATATATCGTACAATATATCGTTCTTAAGCATCCATATAATCTAATTTTTTATTTAGTAAAAAATTATACGTTCTGAAAAACTTATTTATACTATAATCGATAATTAATAAAAATTAACAAACCATTAATTTTATTTTATGATGTGTTTTGTTCTTTATCGCAAAAGAATTCAATAAGACAGACATATGCGAATACATGTGTCCGTGTAACATCAAAGTAACATAACGAGAATTATAATAATAAAAAATATAATAATTCTGAAAAATCGATGCAATCACGTTTAATCGATCCATTTGCAATGATTATGTCGTTAACCTATGTGAATCCGAATGTAGGTCCTCAAAGCTTTTCAATCAAACGCGGTTTTATCTATCCCTCCCCGTTCTATCGTCATTACGTACACAGCACCGTGAAAATCTGTAATTACAATTGATTCTGCACGAATTTACCGATTACATAATAGCCACAGAGTTGATGAGACGAATTCGTTGAAATTGAATAGAAAAAGATAAACAGAAAATTGCAGAATCATCGTATCCGAATTGAAATGAAAAATTCTTTGCATTACTCGTATATTTTCGAAAATACCTCTCATAATTCGAGAACAATCATGATCTGCAAGATATTAATTAATAACAATAACGAAAATAATTTGTCGTGCTAAATTAATGGCAAAAATTAAAAGAGTACTAAGATTACTGTTGCATTATTACGTTTTCTTTTTCAATCAATTATCCGCAACGATTAAAAACATTTGATCCATCGAACGAGGTATCGTAACTAAATTTCAACGGTTTCCCAATCTATCGATATATTTTGGAAGAAATAGAATAGAACAAACAATCCTGTCGCGATAGATATTCGATTGCTTTAAATGTATATATCCAAGGCTATATATTAATGGCACATTTTAAACGCGAGCAACGAGCGCGACAACAACCACGACAGTGCCACGGTGGTATCGGGCATAAATGAATCATTGTAAATCGATATCGAATTTATTGGACGGAAGAACGTTAAGCCGCGTGGAAATACCGTAGATTTTAATGAATTAACTTCGCGATCGATAATAATCTTTGATATTAATTCGTTCTCTTCGTTCTCCTTCAACCCCGCCCCAATTGATAACTGGATAACAGGATAAAGTCAAAAGTGTGCTACGCTCTCTCAACACTTAACCTTTCAAATATATTAAGTCTACCGAGATATTCTGTCAATTTAACGCGATATTATATTTTCATAAATTTATACCTTTTAAGCGTTATTTAAACAGGTAAAAAAACGAGAAAGAAAGGAAACGCAAAAAAATTAACAAAAACTTGATTAACAATTTTCGTTATGACTCACGAATGATCTAACGAAATTATGAATAAAGTGGCAATATAACTGCAGCCCTCAAGATATTATAACGTACAATATTTATATACGGCAATCAACGTGTTAACAAAAATGTTTTTTCTCGAAAAACAAAAAAGAACAAAAAAGAAAAGAAAAAAGAAGCTCGCTTAGAAGTTATTTATCGAGAAAATAAATTAAGTGGTTTTTTTTTTTAAAGAATATCCGTTGACATCCATTTATCCTTTTCCCTTTTTAATAAAGATCGTTAATTTTCATTTCGAACGATTATTTTCTTTTCTTTCTTTCGTGAAGAAATTTGTTCGACGAAAGAAAAATTAGAAGAGGACGAACGCGTTGTGATCTTCGAAGCGGTGAATCGTATCCATGCCATTTCAAACTCATCCCTCCTCTCTTTCATCGGCTTCCCTTTTCATTCCTTTTCCTTACGTTTCAACCTAACCGCAATCATTTGCCTGCTTCTCAATTACGTTTCCATCGTGAGAACGCTCATTTGAATCGAGACTCGTTAATAGAAGTAGACGCAAACGAAAGTGGCACATTTTTTACCGATCTCTCATGCGAATTCGACAAATTCGAATTTGGGCGCTGTTCCGAGAATGTGTAGTTAACCCCAATCGCCGATAATTTTTTTAAAACTATGTAAAAAACAAAGGAGAAAAGAATTTTCGCATACATAATGCGTGTAATCTAACTTCACCATTTAAAAGTATTATGGAATATTATATCAATAAATTTTATTTGCGTTCGTTTCGATTTAAAAAGCTTGATTATTTAAAAATAACGTTTAGAAAGTAAAGCTATATTTTTAACATCGGATTTACAAGATCAATTTTAGATGTCGTGATTTTAAGTACCAAAAAACATAAATATTGTTCTCTTTTAGCAATTTCTATAAACTTTTAACTGATATGATAATATGAACGAATATTTATAAAACGAAAAAACTCGCATTGTTTAATAAACCCGTCAATGACAGGAATCAGTTAAGAAAAAAAAAGATGTATACAATCAATGTCGGTAAATCTGAAGTTAAAAATTAATTATAAAAAATGAAGAGCAATTTCAAAATTTGTATACCGATTAAATAAAAATACCTTCACGGTATAAACGTTCTGTATATCTACGTTTCAATATCCATAAAAAAAAATAGAAATTTGACTGAATGTAATCGAATTATTTAATAAAAAATTGGAAAACAAATAGCATAGATATCATGGAAAATAAGAGATATATTTTATTAAATGAAACACTACAGACATGTAGCGTGGTTACACATACATTACAGATACGTACATCGAAAAAAAAAACATAAAGAAAAAGAGAAAACCTATAGATATGTATATTATTTTACGTGGCTGTACCTTTCATACAAAACGTTCTCCTCCCACGAAAGATAAATCCTCACCGATATAAGAGACGCTTTCGGTGATTTACTAGGACGAAGGCGGATCGAGAAGAAGCTAAAGTCGATCTTCGTTCGCACGCTCGCGAACTGACTCGTAAATTCACGTGACGTCGAACACGAGGAGGTTTACCGCGTAACGCGAGCCGAATTCGAAGTAGATAGTAGCTAGGTACACGTAGCCTTTGCGAGAAGAGCAGCCCGTGTAAATAATGGCGCGGAAGACTGAGATACGTCGTACCAAGAGAATCGAGAAAACCTTATGGCTCTCTTGAGATATCGTCCCTTTGGAAATACGCCAACTATCCTTGGTCTCTACATTAACTCGTTTTTGTAATTATCTCGACGTTAACACGCGACACTTTACGAGAACTCAACATAACATAACATAATTTTCTACAGAAATAATATATCTAGTATATCAAATATCGCAAATAATATCTAAAGGAAACGGCCGTTAAATCGTCTCTAATATTCTCTATTTTCTAATAAAGAATATCTGATTGGATTAAAAGAAGAGAAAAAAGAGAAGAAAAGAAAAGAATCGTAAGTACGGATTAGTTATAGCGTACAAATAATTAGCACAGTATAAAACATGATTTATAAATCAAGAAAAAAACTGACAATAACTTTGAAATTCGAGAATAAGGTAAAACAGAGATTATTAATCTTATAATTCAATTCGATGTTATAGTTACAAATAATGATTAAAACGATAATTATTAAAAAAAAAATCACCGCTGTATATCTAACATTATTATTTCCTACGTACACAGCGATAATCGAAAAGGGATTGTATTTATTGGAACGGAGAAAATCCTTAGAAAAAGCCACATTTTCCCTTGATTCGTGTCACTTTTCCCTCACAAAGACTCGACTGACGAAATCGAAAAGCTTCGCGGTGTTATGCAGACGCGTCGTGCCCGGAAAGCTCGGGAAAGCTTTAAAGGATCATTCGGATGCTTGCCAGACTGCTGTACTCCTAGTATTACGCATACACACACACACACACACACACACATACTTATACACACACGTTCGCTACCGGACAAAACGCACACACATAAATACCCCATATACGGTACTATATCAACTCGAATACGTGGAACCTACCAACATATAACAGACATATATGTATATATATACATATATACCTATACACACGACATGCTACAAAGAGAAAAGCATACGGAAGAGATAAACGTGCACGCGCGTACACATAGATATCCATTGGCATGCACTTTCTATAAACGTGTGCACATCGGTAAAGGCACTTATATGCGGGAAACGATTGGCCGGTTAGCCTCTGATTATTGATCGAATTCCCAAGCTTTCGTCTGGCTCTATGTTACTCTCTGCGAAAGTGGGCGTTGGCCGTCGCATGACAAGACTCGGTTAGTGTTTCAAAGTAACGTTCGAAGAAAAAGAGAAGCGAAAACTGGGGGGAAGAAAATCAAGAAGATCCTTAAGAGAAGATGCTCGATGGGATGTTTCTTCAAAGAACACTCCTCTCTCTCTCTCTCTCTCTCTCTCTCTCTCTCTCTCTCTCTCTCTCTCTCTCTCTCTATCTATCTATCTATCTATCTTTCTGTCTCTCCTCTTGTATCTCACGGAGAGTAAGAAATAAGAGAATTTAATTATTCAACTGAGTTATATAGAACAATCGTAACATAAAAAGGAAAGAAAAAAATAGAAATAAAAGAAAAAATAAAGAAATGAAAAACTCATTAATTTTCGAAAAATATTACAATACGATTTTTATTTAAATCGTGCAAATCTCATCCCACACTTATAACAAATTTATATCGTAACTTCCATTTTTGCTACTGACTTATTGTATTTAAATTAAAAAATACTGCCTTTTTTTCTTTCTCTTTCTTTTGTTTATAAACAATATTTCGCAATATAAACCGACGAATCGTTGCTGAGATCATCATCGAAATCGGCATACCGGTGGTTTATTGCTAGGTTGCTAGCAAAAAAGAAACAGAATCCCTATATTCGATTCGATTGCGTCGATTGTTCGAAACCTGTCGACAAAATTGCATTGTAAATTCTGCATGTACGTTTCCCCAATAATTACTGTTTGTACTTACCGCTGCGTGATTTCCCTGTTAAAGAAAAAAATTACGAGCCGACTAAACGTCATAACGATTTCCAATGAAAATCATAAACGTTAGCAGTCAAAATGTTATGGTTGTAACGCGACCGTATATTTTTTATTTCCATAAAAACATTACGAGAAATCTGAGATGACATAACAAGGGAAAACGTTCTATTTTTTCTTCTTCCTTTTTACTTTATTTCTTTCTTTTTTTTTTGTTTCTTCTTCTTTTTCCTCCACGCTTTGGATGCTTTTTCCCAACTATTATTTATTTTGATATGGGTTTCATAACGATCAGTAAAATAAACCGAGATGTACATATATATCGCACGTACGTACTCGATACGCAAACGAGAGTGCAAATGTCGATGAATTTTAAATGCAAATCCTCTCTCTCTCTCTTTCCCTCTCTCTCTCTCTCTCTCTCTCTCTCTCTCTCTCTCTCTCTTTCTTATTCGAAAACCGAGTATTATGAAAATTTGTTCGTCATATATAAATCGTATGAAAAAGATGCCAAAGATTCTCGTTACCGGCTTTGAAATCGACGAATTTCAAAGAGAGAAGTGGTTCGTTAAACTATCGATTTCGTGATACGACGTAACCCGCTCTTATTTTTTACAATTTTCTCTTGTGATAAAATCACAATTTGGAAAGGCAAATACGTTTACGATCGAAAAAATAAAAAAAAAGCTCTATCATCGAAGAAAATTCGATAACTACTTCTCCAATCAATCTCTACGCTACACACATCGAGCTATTTTTTCTATATCTCTTATTTTTTCCCCTTTTTCTTTTTTTTATTTTATTTCCTTCAAATTTATACTCCCTTGCAAATTTCACCATTAATATAATACATGGGAAATGATTTCACGCTTGATGCAAGGATAATCGTTCTATTCGGAACGGAAGAGAAGGATCGTTAAACAAAACGAGTAAATAGTACTTGCTATCGAGTTAACTTTGTATTTCGTACACAGCACTGCGCCTAATTTCGTTGACTAAATATCAACAGACCACTTCATTAACGAGTGAAAGAAAAAAAAAACTACAATTAGGGATTAGAAGAAAGCAATGAAGAATATTAAAAACGATTTTACGTTTCTCTCTCTCTCTCTCTCTCTCTCTCTCTCTCTCTCTCTCTCTCTCTCTATCTATCTATCTATCTATCTATCTATCTATCTATCTATCTATCTATCTATCTATCTCTATCTCTATCTCTATCTCTCTCGTTCTCGAAGTGAATTAAGTTTGACAAAAATTTTAAATAAAAGCTCGGGATCGTCTTTCAAACTGTGTGTACTAATGACTAACGAGAGTAAACTATGAAAGCTATAATTAAAGCAACGTTCGGTATCAACGTTAACCGGTTAGAGCCAGAAACCACTACATCGATGTTACTCGATGCTCTGTGTATACCATTAGACGATAACAAATTAATTATGGCTTAAACGGAAGCACGTACTTAGACCATAGACACCACAAGCGTAATCGTGGAAGAGAGAGAGAGAGAGAGAGAGAGAGAGAGAGAGAGAGAGAGAGAGAGAGAGAGAGTGAGTGAGTAGGGGGTATAGACGAGGCAGAAATACAGAGACACGATCGGCGCAATTACCGAAATACTGCTCGTTCTGCAAGCTTGTAACCTGAATGTAATAACCAAGGAGACATTTCAGTAGATGATCACGTAATCGTAACACACTCGACCCAAACGAACCCCTCGCCATCGATGTTAGATTAGCCTTTAGCTACGATAGGCACGTGTTTAAGACTTCCCTCGGCTACTCCAATCAGAATTAGCATATATATTATACATTATATCGTTTATTAATCGAAGGGATGATTCAGATCGATTGTCAATTCAGGTTCCCTTATTTACATATATTCAACTTCTTTAATACTAATGCTTAGTATTGATATATTCAAAGGATATAAACATAATTTTTGAATTTAAATGAATTGCTATGTTCTCTCTTCCTCTCTTTCTCTCTCTCTCTCTCTCTCTCTCTCTCTCTCTCACTCTCTCTCTCTCTCTCTCTCTCTCTCTCTCTCTCTCTCTTTCGTTCTAATGTAAATGTATATATAAAATTAATCCTTTGTAATCCAATTCTTTTGTTTCCTATTTAAACGAAAAATTATATAAAATGTAGAACACATACAGTTAACAGACATTAACTGCAACGATTAATTTTATTTAAAAAGAAAGAAATGGAATATCATATATACATGTGTGTGTGTGAGTGTGTGCATAGGAACGTGTGTTTCAAAATTACAAAGGATTAATGAAGAAAATCAAAGGAGAGTCCTCATTCGAATCCAACAATTTTACTCGTGTAAATAGATACAAATGTTACTTTCTCCAATGTATAGGTTTAGCTTTGAGTTAACCGCATGGAAGCGCGATTGATTGCTCACGATCAGATTATAGCAATTAATAGCTCGAGTGGTACAGATCACTTTGCTTGTAAATTAGTTCGAGTTTCGGCGAGGAACTTCCGGAATTCAACTTATCGTCGCAAGTACGTGGACGTGCTCTATCGGCCATCTACAAGCTCGGCATAATCTATATTCCGTGCATATGTATTACTCTAGTTTCGCGTTACGACCAACGTTTCGTACGGACTGTACAACTATAATTATTTCATATTAACCGTGTCTACGGGATATAAATTCCGCGAATACATATCTACGTACCGTCGATTAGTTGAATTTCGTTCCCATGAAACGTAACTGAAATAGCATATCAAAACGAATCTTGAAATATTTCGACATGAATATGTAAACATTTTATCGTTTTAATTATTAATTAAAACATAATCAAACGGAACGTTAATAAATTAAAATTGAAAAACTGTTTCTCCATCTCTCTCTCTCTCTCTCTCTCTCTCTCTCTCTCTCTCTCTCTCTCTCTCTCTCTCTCTCTCTCTCTCCCTCTGATGTATTCTCAAAATTCGACAAATCCTACATATATATATTTGTTTTCAAAAAGCACGTCGAGAAACATACATGACGAAACACGGTTCATTAAATGTTAATCACGTACGATATCACCGTCGTACTTGCTCAGCTTTCGTTCGTAAAATCGATCGGTTCGCTAAGCGTTGATAGGATCGACATGTAACGGACAGCGAAACAATGGGAGACAGCTTTAAAGATCGACGTTCTTGTGTGAACTGGTTGCAATATAACATGGAAAGTTATATTAATATTAATATATCAATTCTTTTTTTCCTGAATAAATACAAAAAATAAAAGAAGAAGAAGAAGAAAAAGACAAAAAAGGAAAAATAGTCCTTTATGGGAAGGACATCAGAAGATACACGTATCAATAGGACAACGGATGGCCATTTAAGTCCATATATCTCCTGAACATTCCTAAAGGTATAAAGAGAAAGGGAGAGAGAGAGAGAGAGAGAGAGAGAGAGAGAGAGAGAGATGGATAGAGACTAAAGGCTATTCATGCGGGCAGATAATGGGTTAAGTGGGATCTACTCACAACGTCGATGAGCTGGGAGAGGCGTAGTCCCATTTTGACAGTGAGGCGATCGCTGTTGTTGCCAACGGGGCGGATGAGGCGGTTGTAGTTCGACAGCAGATCATCGTAAAGACGCTTCGCTTCCGGATTGGCCGAGGCGCCCGGAAACGAGACAACGAGACAGGAAATGGCTGTCGCCATCGCCAGCAATCCGCCCAACCTGGACCAACATCGCCACCAGCCTTTCCCACCGTCGTTCGTCCAAGCATCCCTAAGCATCGTACGCCTTGTCCACCCCTGTATCGAACAAACAAACCAATTCGTTATGATCTCGTTCTTACCCTTCTTCCTCATTGTTATCAGCTTATCCTTATCCCATAAAACCTTGTTCTCGTTCTTATTCCCTTTCTCTCTCTCTTTCTATCTCAATCTCTGTCTCTATCTCTATCTCTGCCTTTATTTCTATTTCTCTCTCTCTCTCTCTCTCTCTCTCTCTCTCTCTCTCTCTCTCTCTCTCATTTCTTTTTCTGTTTCCCCTTTATTTCCTTTTGGGGTCCCGAAAACTTTTTAAGAACTGAGACTATAGAATAAGAAAGTGATTGAGATATTCAATAACATGACGGTCGCCGAAAGAAGAAAATGGTTTCGGATATCCTGAGACTTACTCATCTGTTTTTATATTCTCAATATTCTAAAATATGTAATATTATAAGTAATAGCTCTAAATTAAATAAATAATATTATCTTAATCGTATGCTACATTTTTCTTGATTAATCTCTGTAACTATCGATTAGAATTGTTAAAATCAACAGATATTATCAATTAAAACCTTCATAAAATCTCTTCCAAGATCACTAACAAACGGCATTGGAAATGTTTTACAAAGACTAACGAAAGCGTTTCTGTAGTCCGTTGAAAATAGAATCGGTCTGGAGTAATCGTATTTTATGGTTACTTTGTCGGACACCTAAAAGCTGTAACCGATTATCCGGCGGAAGTTTCAAGCGAACCGTGAGATCGTTCTCACGCATTGCTCTTACAAACGAACCCTGAGCTTCGTGAATTCGTGAATGTGTTGATCGATGGATAGATAGACAGATGGATAGTTAGATAAAGAGAAAAAGAGAGGGAGAATGAGAGAAAGAGAAGAAAAACTCGTGTAAACTCAAAATTAAAAACTTAATTAACGCGATCATTAAACACACTCTCTTCTGTTTATATATGTATTTGTATATATATAAGTTTGTATATCTATACATGTATATATATATATATATATATATATATATATATATATATATATATATACAGATATGTATACAGATGTCTATATATACATACATGTGTGTGGGGGGGGGTGTATGTGTGTGTATATATATATATATATATATAGGATAACACATAACCCGAGGAAAGGCACGCACACGAAGTCGTAAAACGACGCACGAAAGTATACAGCAAAGCGAATTGGAACGCTTTACGTATTTGCTGTTATGACTAGGAGAGCTTTGGTACGTCGGTAAGGAATGCCAGCAAATAAAGCTTTACTAGTACCAGTATGAGAGCCACAGAGAGAAGAAGATAGAGAGAGGAATAGAGAGAGAGAGAGAGAGAGAGAGAGAGAGAGAGATCGTTTGCTCGTCTACAGAACGAACGGATGCATTGTAATAGGGAAAAAAATATTGAGAAAACGATCGAGAGAGAAAGAGAAAGTAAGAGAAAGGGAGACATAGAGATAGAGAGAGAGAGAGAGAGAGAGAGAGAGAAAGAGAGTCTCGCAAGAAAAATCTGATTTAGCAAGAAAATTTTTCCGCGCCACGGAAAAACTTTACGTATGATCGCTCATGGAATTTCTGTACGGTCCTTCTCTATAAATCTCGACGTTTTTCATATTTCTTGACGATTATCGCGAAACGACCTTTAGCTTGGACCGTTATAAATCAAGGGAGACTCGAAGAAGAAGAAGAAGAAGAAGCAACGAGGAAAACGTGATGGATTATGAAGTTTTAACCGACGGATCGATAATAAAGGGCTTTTATGCCTTTGATCCCGAAATCATGATTCTTCCTTGTCTACAATGAAAGTCTAGAATTTATTGGTCGTAACGTTCGAACGCGATAACACTAACTTCTTTATAATATTTTGTTTAAATCTAGCGTTTATAAATATATACACATTTCTGTAATCAATGAAAGAAATATAATCCTTACTTTTGAAAAAAATACTCTGCAAGATAGAGTAATTGAAAATAAAAAAAGAAAATAATAATAATAATTACAATGAAACAAACTTTCTACAAAAACAAAGTGAAATAAATGTTATTAAGTGAGGAAAAAAAACTTCAAAAGAACACATAATTAGAAATAAATTCAACGACAAAAATGTAGAAACGAAAATTGTTCAAATATTAACGAAACGAAATATTAAAATAAATTAATTTTAATAATTAATTTTTAAAATAAATATATCGTAAATGTATTCTAAAGCAAATATATCGAAACAATGTTTCCTTATAAAGATTATAACAAAAATAATCATAATTTCTTCGCTCTATCTTTTGATATACGATCGTTTGATGGTTGATATCATGATTAAACCATAATGAGCGAAAGTTAGGATAATCGAACGAGGGAGTCATTTACCATTCGTAGAGAAGAGTGTAACCGCCTATAAAAGAGGACTTGAATGGCATCGTTGTGTCACTGAAAAGAAGGAGAGTGGGAGGAAAGAACCTCTCGAGAAACTTTTATCGCTTCGTTGCTGACCTACCTGCTGCCTTTATCAGTAGAAGTAAACGATATAGTATACCTGCACATAAACACGATACATACGCAAACACGGCACAGCTATAATACGATTGTATGATTGTATCGAATTTAAGGAGTACTTTTATATTCGTAGTACTAAGGACAATCTTGAAGCTTTCTCGCAGTTTATACGTAGATACCTGTTACTTCAAATCTTCTTTATGAATTACGTGTCAACGTTCTTGTCATTTTATTTTTTTAATTTTTTTTTGTAAATATGAAAAAAAAACATAAAAATAAAGAACACTTCTCTCGCTCATTAATTTCTACATCGATTACGAATAAATTCAATAAATTTGTCTAATGCAAATAATTCTTTCATGATATTAAAATCTGTAACGATAGAAAAATATTTTATGAATATCAGAAAGAAATATATATATTTATACATACATCCATATGGATGGCGTTTGTTAAGTTTTTAATTTGGAATTTGTATATGTATATATATATATATATATATATATATATATATATATATATATATACAAACTTATATATATACAAATACATATATAATTATATATATATATATATATAAATATATATATATGCATGTATGTATGTACAAGATTTGGCATTTCATTAGAAAAAAATTAAGAGATACGATCAATGTCTTTTAGATTCTGAATGATTGAAAAAATTCGTCGCATTAAAAGTAAACTAACATAAATAAAAATTTTATTTCACTATTTTCATAATCTTTCAATTCCAAATAATAATAATAATAATAATAATAATAATAATAATAATAATAATAATAAAAATAATAAATAAATAAAATGCTATACAGAGTGGAGCTGTAACTTTGATTACCTTGAGTTCTTTTTAGAGATATGGAGAAACATTGTTTACAAAAATCGTACAGTACAATACAGTCATAACATGTTAGTCATAATTTTTTTACAGATCAACAATTAAAGAACACGCAAAGGTGAACAAAGGTTTTTTTATATGAAATCATATGTTTTTGATTGTATTTTGATTGTATGCTAAATGCAACTTGACATTCTTTATACAAAAATATTAACCCATGTATTATTAAAAAATTATTACTGTAGCAGATATTTCACTGTTGTGTTTTTATAACAAAAAAAAATTTCTTGCGAGTACCTTACCTTTCAATTTCGTACATTGACGGCTATTAACAAATTATCTATTCCTTATATTAAACAAAGAAAATAAACTTGACATAACTATAATAAAAATTTTAAGGATTTCATTATAGTTATATCTTTTTCGAGAATGAAAAGAAAAAATTAAATTATACAACTTATTAACAAAAACGATTTTATTATATCGATACTATGGCAATATTTAAATAAATAAAGAATAAATTATACTTGAAGATGGTGTCCATTTCAAGTTTCTACGATTTTTCGTTCGGAAGATATCACTTTCGAAAGATTTCCATTCATAATTCATGCAGTACAGCTGTTCGTAGTAATAGTAGTAGTAGTGTAGTAGAGCCGCATAAATTCTCGGAATTTATATAGGTCAGTACGTCACCGAACTAATTGAATGAAATTATATAGTTTACTGGGCCAATGTAAACGTCTACCATTTATATGTGAATATCTCCAAAAACTAGAAGTCATAAAGACTTTAATTAAATATCATTTTAAAGGGCAGAATTATCTCTATTTTTATATCATATTTCTAATAATTAATTAACAGCTTGTTATAAACAATTATCATAAAGAAAATCCTTACGAAGTAAATTCATATTATTTTGCATTAAGAAAAAATTCAGTTTACGACCAATTTATAAATTTATGTAGATTGATAAATAAATTATTTTTTTTATCAAAGAAATTTGGCCTATTTTTGCTACATTATTAATAGTCACGTTTTCCATTTGTATGGAAACATCTCCGGAGTTAAAAGTCGTAGAGACTCGTAACAAATACGCGAAGTATTCTTTGGGCTTATCTCGCACTTATTTTGCGCTTATCCCGCGCATAATTAATGTTTAAATTAAAATATCTACTAAACTAATAATTTTTCGATATACATGAGTTAATATTGTTTTATAAAGAATATGAAATGGTAACGATCGATTCAATCAAAAACATTATGATCTTTTTGGAAAAAGCATTGATTTATATTCATATAAATTAATAAATAATTAATAATAATTGCCATATTATGATTTTAGTAAACGAAATGTTTCCATATCTCGTAAAAAGATAGAAGATATACGATGTGATCAAAATCATTGTATGATAAAATTTTGATCCTGATCAACTTCTTTTTCGTTAAAAAATACAAAAAGTAATTGCAAAATTTACTATTCCTTATCTTCACTGTCATACAAAAACGTCCTGATTTAATATATTCTATCAAAACAATTTTTAAAACTATAATATAATAAAACTATAATAGTTCCAGCAATTTTCAAACCGTGCTATACGAATAACTTGTTAGTAAAGGCATGAGTTATATGAGCACTAGCTGCAAATTCATATGTCAAAACTTTCAAAGAAAATAGAAAATAAAGGAAACACGAAGAATGAAGTTGAACGAGGTTGTTACTACTTTTACTTCCTGTTACTTCGTCATCGTCATCGTTATCGTATAAAAAATCAAGAAAAATAGTCGAAAGAATCTCCACGAAGTACTTTTTATCGCTTCGCTACGATGATCTCACTTTTCCTCTCCCCTTTATCACACCCTACGACCTGATAGACTATTTTTCTATATTAGAAAATGAAAAATGGCACTTAGCCAAGATGGCTAGGCTAACTTGAAAAGCCCCAAGGGTTCTCTTATCGAGCCACTGTCGGTTTGACTGTCCATAGATAAGACGACCCTAGCGGTCATTATCAACCCCCTTCATCCCCAACTAATTTTCCACCTCTCTCTATCTCCTTTCTCTCTCTCTCTCTCTCTACTATCTCTATCTTCCACTGTCTATCTGTCTCTCTCTCTCTCTCTCTCTCTCTCTCTCTCTCTCTCTCTCTCTCTCTCTCTCTCTCTCTCTCTCTCTCTCTCTCGCATATATTTTACGAGTTACTTACCGCAAAATACAAGATATCTTTAACAAACGTAGACTCAAATCCTCTTAATTTCATTTTCATTCGTTCGAAGGACAAAAAACGGAAATCTTGCCTAACGACGAGAATGAAAGTACGGGAAAAAAATGATAATGAATCATCACTTTGTTAAGATTATAGTACCTATTATTTCGAGAAAATGAAGCTCGAAATTGGCACAAGTTGTAAACGCGTAGTGGATTAATTTAACGAGTACAACATCGCATGCGACGAAAGGTAATGCATAGAGAAATTCGTTGTAATAGAACAGTCCGTCGGTAACGAATGGAGAATTAGGCGGAATAAACTGATTTAACGAGGAGTATAAATTCGAAATCCTTGTTAATTGAACGACTTTTCACTGATCGGTAAACGGATCAAACTGTAAAATAGAAATGATAGCACTTCTATAATTCTGTGCAAATTATTTCAATAAATCGATATAAATATTTGGTCACTATCCCCCCCCCCCCCTCTCTCTCTCTCTATTTCTCTTTCTCTCTCTTTCTTCCTTTGAGTATTGAACCCGATGTATAAGAATATCCGGATACTGGCTTTTCTTCGAGCTCGGCCAATCACGTACCATTGTACACGTTTCAAAATGCTTGAATAGGATAAGCGTTTCTTTTTAACCTTCGCGAAAGGCATCAAAGAGCGTGGCGATTCCTTCTCGAGATTCGGCTTAAATATGAAGCTGTTTCAAGTCTAAAGTCGTCTTTAGATGAATATGTTCAAAATGAAAGATTAAACCGTATTCAAGTATGAATATGGTACGGGGGAAAAGGATCTAGGACGACATACAGATAACAGACCGTAAAATGTAGGTCAATTTTACTTCTTTCTAAATTGATGTGATAATCCACCGATACTACCCACGTTATGCGGATTCCAATTGATAAAAAACATAGAAAAATTCTACATTCTAAATTTGCATAAATATATGGTAGATATATATACTTACTTGTCGTTCGTGATTTAAAATTACAGAAAAATCAAATGAGAACTTATTAAGACTTGTTCGTTTGATTTCATTAAAAAAAAAAAAAAGAAAAGGAGAAATAATAAAAAGAAAAGAAGAAATCAAAAAATAACAAAACCCGAAATATCTAAAATTATAATTAAAAAAGGAACAATCTGTCCTCTCTTTATAAACTTGTTATCAGATAATAGAAAATGATGAAAAGAGATTATTTTTATTATATCTTGCGTAAGAGAGCAAAGTTACGAGTTAAAAGGAAGGTAAAAGTTTCTCTTTAAAAGTTTCCTCTAAGATAAATGCCGACAAAAAAACGCAGGTTTTTATGATTTGAAAACGACGTGACTCTAACTAAATCTGAAACAATCCTTTCGCACTACCATCTCTATTAATTTCTTCACGCATGATCAATGAGAAATTAAAAAATATACAGTCAAAAAAAACAATAATATAAAACAATATTTAATTATGTTTATCGATTAGTGTTACAATATATTATATCAATTAATTACTATATCAATCAGTCATGATATTGTAATATAATAGATATATTATATTAATTAGTTATTAGATATTAATTAGCACATATACATTTTTTTCGATTTAAATCTGATATATTCCAAGAAATTTTTAATTAAACTTACGAATAGAAGCAAACCGTCGTGTAACAAAACGAGCAACGATCGATCGAGTAATTTGTCGATCGACGGTTTTGACTGTGGCCAGAGAAAGTGGATATAATGGAAAGCAATAATGAGCTGATGGACGAGAGCATCCATCAATCTGGATCAAATGGCCCCTACGACCGTACCCTTCGTTCCTACGCGAGCTTGTCAACGTGCGACTCTCAAGCTCGAAAAACAATAATACCAAACAGTTCGATCCATCAAGTACTAATTCTAGTTCACAACAGTAGGCCTGAGAAAAACTTATCGATACTATGTAAACGTTAAATCAGAAGAGATTCTTTATTTATCTCGAGTTCAAATAACAACAAACTTTAGCCAGCATTGAACCTTAAAGAGGAACAATCTGCTTCGTACGCATGTGGAATGAAAAATGTTGCCTTTCGATCGGATCGTTCGATATTTGATAAATCGATATTGTTTAATTAAAAATAAAAAAAAATTAAAATTAAAAAATCCAATTTTCGTCAATACACGATTACATGAACGTTAAATGAAATGTTTCACGTTCGGGGACAATTAACACTCGATTAAAGCTTCATTGGTTCAATGTTATCAAAGTTTTTTCTAACGATTCATATCGAGTTCGATTGACGTAACGACGCGAATTAATATTGTAACGAACAAAAGGAAAATCGAAATTTAATATTAGATGGCATAAAATTAGATATACATAACAATCACCGTTAAATAGTAATTCGAATCAATGATCGACGTTATAATGAAGGTAATAATCGTGGTGGTTCATTTAGAAATACCAAAGATCGATCTGATAGGTCCAAACAGACCTACCATAGACTAGAGGATTAACGTTACTCCTTTGAGAGTCGATAGCTCGTAATGGGTAGCACTTCGCCGATCGATATGTCGCCGATCGTCCGTGAAATGAAAGTGAATTCGGCGGGCAACGTGTTTACTCGGAAATTTGCCACCAACTAGCATGAATCCGGAATTCGAGTATCGATATTTCCTGCCGATTTTCGACCCAAACTAATAGTATCGCCGTTGATATTTCCTTCTCCGATACAATCGTACGAGCAATCGACTATAGCCTATGAGAACACACACACACGTATAATATATATATATATATATATATATATACACACACATATATATGCTTATTTAATACATAACGATTGTACATTTCTAAAAAAGACGAAGAAATAAAATTAAATAAAATAAAATAAAAAGAATAGGAAAAAAGCAAGTATGTGCAAAAGAGGATAAAAGGGAAAAGAGAAAGATAGAAACAAAGAGAGAAAGAGAGACAGGCAGTTCAGCTTAAAACAGATAACGATATCAATTATAAATAATAATGAATCGTCTTTCAGACTACAAATGAAAAGTGAAAAATAAATTTCATCCTTCCGTAACAATTCAGACACCATGTATGATGTATCGAGAACTATCGGTACTACATACTAGGTAACGAGTGTTCGATAGACAACGAATCAAACTTTTATCAACAATCGAAAGCACGTCCTCACACGACGTAACGCGTCGTTGATTCTTTTATCTGTTTCTCTCTCACTTTCTCCCGCCCTCGCTCTCTCTCTATATATATATCTATCTATCTATCTATCTCGTTTCATCACCATTCCACTTTCGTCCTATCAATCACCCTACTACCATCACGAACTAAAAGGATTTTCGTTCTTTTATCAAACAACGACCAAGAAGACATTTTGTGAACTTTCGTTGAATAAGGGTTGGCTCTTGCAAAAGAAAACTCATTTTTGATTCATCACTCCTATCTGATTCTTTTTTCCTTGTACTTTTCGAATAATAGATCTTTTGAAATATGACTTAATTATATTATGATATATATATATATATATATATATATATATATATATATATATATACAAGTGAGTTACATTTAAAAAAAAAATATTATTCTCAAATTAAATTAATTAAAAATCTCTCTTTTCTTTACCGTCGTATAATTATATACTTGGTAAGAATAAAACGATAAAAAAAGAAAAAGAAATAGAAATAGAACACTCTACCAGAGAAGCTATAATTGTGAACGAAGATATATAAATATACTTATCGAATGGGTATATAACATAGTGAAAATTATTATTCCGTACGGTTCAAAGGTATGAAAAAAGACAAAATCTAGCTTTTGAAATTAACAATATACTTCACTTTAACAACAATCCTACAAATGAAACATATTTATTTATATTGACTATATCTTCTACTGTTTTCCTTTAACGATTATATTATATAATAATATAAAAACTCGTTTAAAATATATTTCATCCTGGGAAATATTTTTCTCACGATAAGAACTGACGACATTATCGCGATAATGAGTAGCGGTCGATTTAACAAACCCATTTTCACGGTCTCGTATCAGCCAACTAATCCGAGAGTGAGACAGAAAGAGAGAGAGGGGGAGAGAGAGAGAGAGAGAGAGAATGAAGAAGGAAGGAGAAAGAAGGAAATCAGTGAGCGAGAATGCTTCTCTTCGCCGTTTTTTATAAGTCCGGGGAACGGTCGACTCTCTTTTCAGTCGACGAGACGCGGCTTAATTTAGAGCATTCGCTAGATTTACGGTGCGGCTCAACCTATCTCGTTCCCGGCTCAGGGCTCTGCAGGTTTATAGACGGCGTAATGCTTGACACGTAGCTAACATATACACGTTAGTCGCAAAAGAAAGAGAGAAAGAGAAAGAGAGAGAGAGAACGAGAGAGAGGGAAAGAGAAAGGACGAAAACGATGAACAAAAATATAACTTGGACGATGAAAGCAAAATTAATTGTATCGACCTAATGTTTCGTGCATTTCTTCTGATTCTTCGTTATCGTGTTTTTCCTTTTTCTTCTGTAATTACAAATAATATATGGATTTTTTCACTTTTGGATAAATAAATGGGTTAATAAATAGTTGTATGTGTATGCGTAATAGTAATAGTAGTAGTAAAAGAATTTGAAAATGATGTATAATGTGATGTATTATGTGATACTTATAGTATAATTTATACTTAACGAACAGTAAGCTTTGAACTTTTAATTAACGATTAAGTTTGTGGGGAAGAAAATGAAATTTAAAAAATATAGATCTCTACATAAGTTTACAATCTCAAAAGTTAAATAACGTGTTTATAAAGGTTTAACAAATAAAACTAAAAGGCAAAAGCAGTTGAAGAAATGTCTCGAAGAACTAATAAACGAAATAATCTAGTTTATTAAATTTCGTCGTGTATCTCTTATAAGGAGTATAAAAATAATCATTTAATTGCGAGTATATAAAAAAAAAAGGATGAAAAGAATCCTCGACGTAAGTAAGTACACTTAATTTAAAAAATGATAACAAATGTCACTGATAAACTCATACATTCGTCACTTTCAGGTATTGTCGTGACGTTTTGTTATTTCCGCGATTTAAAAAAAAAAGAATGAATAAATGAATAAATAAGATGAAAAAAAGAGAAAAAAGGAAAAAATAAATAAGACACCATGACTCACACTGCATAGTTATGTCAACACACGTGTCACTTCGTTCCCAATCGCGAGAATTAATATTAGATGGATTCGTACAAGTACTCGCGAATCCGATGACGAACGAACGATGACCTAGAGCGAACGTAGATATCGCTGTGTCGAATGTCCGATCATTAATCAAGGGATGGATGGTATGGCATCGCGCACGTGCGCTCTACACGACGATGTATTATTATCAATTGAATTATTAATTTAGACGGAGCAATTAGGGCGGAATGTCTAATCACGAATTATTATCATCGACCAATGCCAAATCGATTGCATTCTATCGATAACTCAAACTTGTTCTCGTAAGTCTGCAAATCCCCTGTGGTTCTATTCGAACATAAGATAATTCGATGAAAGTACACGAGCACGAGTAAAAGGATGATAGATAGAAGTAGATTCAGACAGTGAGACAGAAAAAGAGAGAGAGAGAGAGAGAGAGAGAGAGAGAGAGAAAGGGAGGGAGAGAGAAAGACATAAAGATAAGGAGGAAAGAGAAAGATAGAAGAGAGAATATATGGCATTGAGATGCAAAGTGAAGGGAATCTTGTGGCTCGAACGAAGAACACAATGGAAAGCAATCCGAATGATCTATGAGTTTTCTAGCCAGTAAGGGTAGAAGATCTCGATTCATATGGATAAACTAATTCAAGATGGCGCCCTTTATATATCGACATCACGATATACGAAAAGGATTCCGTTACTGAGTAATTTCTATAGGAAACAATGAACATGTAATACGCTTTACTCTGCCTTTGCTGTGTGTGTGTGTGTGTGTGTGTGTGTGTGTACATCTCTCTCTCTCTCTCTCTCTCTCTCTCTCTCTCTCTCTCTCTCTCTCTCTCTCTCTCTCTCTCAATGATTTGACATGTATAGTCTGGTAAGTGTATGTATGTACATATTCTCCGCAAACGTTTCCATTTCCGTGCGTACACGCACAGGACGAGCGAATAAACACGAGGTACATCCGGAAGGTAGGATCGTTCTGCTGAATCCATGCTCAATCGAGAATAGATATCGATGATGATACGTCATTTAATGTCCGAAGGAACAGAAATTAAATTAATACCGACCAGTAATGACATACGAATAGATGACTAAACCGAACGACATTTAAAACTTCAAACAAGCTTACAGTAGTAAGAAAAGAAAATCTCGTTCGTTGTAATGGATGGTAAATAGATGGTATATATGAGAAAAAGTTATGAAAAAGAAAAAAGAGAGAGAAAAAAAACGAAATTCAAAAGAAAAGAGAAATAAAATTTTCGGAATGGTCGTGACTAGGAAGAACAAGTCGAGAGTCGCCCCCTTCCCTTTAACCATCTTTTCATATCTCGTCTCTGAAATATCGGCTTTGCAACTGACGTGTAGCATAGTCGACGAAAAGATATTTCAACGACTCCTTTTTCTCCTCTCTCTCTCTCTCTCCCCTCCACTCTCTCTCTCTCTCTCTCTCTCTCTCTCTCTCTCTCTCTCTCTCTCTCTCTCTCTCTCTCTCACACACACACATTCATTGCGCACACACGTTGGAAGCGTAAGGCACGTTTAACGTATTTTACAGCACCATACGTTTCGCGTTTAAACGACCTTCCGCATAAAAGTGAGTGAGAGAGAGAGAGAGAGAGGGAGAGAGAGAGAGAGAGAGAGAGAGAGAATGAAAAAGAGAGAAAGGAAATGACAAAACATTTCAACGCAAAACCGGTAAAAATTCATCAGAAGTGTGATAAAATCGCATATATATATATATATATATAGACACACGCACACATATATATAACAGGACAACTCGTTACTCAATTCGTCCGTGCACACGAGCATGCGCACTAAAGCTCACATTATATCCTACATATAACAACGTTATTGAATGCTCGTGACGATCGTCGGAGCGAACAGAAATCGAGATCTGATTGGGATATTTTTCTTCGGTAATGTCATATTCACTCGTTGTTTTTTCTTTCTCTTTTTTTATTTCAGTTTTATTTATTAATTTTTTTTTTTTTTATTATCATTATAGGTGCGTACTCATTCGTAAAAATGCTACGAGGCGTGTGAATAAAAAATGTATAGGAAAGAGAAGAAAAAAGAAATAATATGAAAAAGAACTTAAAAATAAAAAAAGAAATGAAGGATAAAATGAGCATTTATAAAATGTATGATCCCTCTCTCTCTCTCTCTCTCTCTCTTATGCTCGAAAAACGGTCGCGTATGCAATTATCTCGCGCGACCTCTCTATTTGTGTCTCTTAGTTTAAACTTTCCCTACTATACGAAACTCTACGTATGATAAACTTAAATCGAATGATTAAAAAAAAAATGTCTAATTTCAAACCCGTTGCATCTCAGCTCACACGTACAATTTTATCCAAATGTATTCTTTCTTTATATAGCCATAACTGGTTCTACTTAAAAATACGTCTAATTTTTGAAAACGTTGTTACTTGTTATTAAAGGAATGTACAAAAAGAAAGAAAAGAAATAAGAAAAGAAAAAAAAATAAGAAAATAAGAAAAAATATATCTAACACTAACATGTATAGTAAGGGAACGAACAACACGATAAACATTTGAAAATTCAAACGAGAAAATACGAAAAGATTTGCCGTATCGAATTTTCTCCCGAAATCCGTCTACTATAATAGTTTTGTTGTTTCTCTCTCTCTCTCTCTCTTTCTCTCTTTCTCTCTCATTCTCTCTCTCTCTCTCTCTCTTTCTCTCTCTCTCTCTCTCTCTCTCTCTCTCTCTCTCTCTCTCTCTCTCTCTCTCTCTCACTTTTTTCTTTTCTTTCGACTGTCTTTTTCTCTCACACTTCTTCATCTCACACTCTTCACTAGAAATAACGGGCAGGTATCATTTCACGAAGCGAGTCCATCGCCTCATTAACCCAATTAAGCAGCGAAGCTTAATGCCACGCGAGTTTTTTCTTCTTTTTTTTTTATTCAGCGAATTAGCGGCTGACTCTGAAAGAGCCCGTTGAACGAGCGGCTGTGATCGTGCAAGGGAATAACCCACCTCCGCCATTGAAACGGCCCTGAGACTACGCCTTCCCCCTCTACCACAACCATCCTCTCCCACGCCCCTTAATCATCGTCTCCCTTTTAGATTCCGCAAGCAAAATTTACATCGTTAACGGTTCGCGACTACGCCACGACAATTTTCAAAGAACATCAAGGGAGCGAGAAAAAGAAAAAAGAGAAGGAATAATCTGATATACATGTATGTATGTATGTACGTATGTACGTACGTACGTACGTACGTACGTATGTATGTATGTATGTATGTATGTATGTATGTATGTATGTATGTATGTATGTATGTATGTATGTATGTATGTATGTATGTATGTATGTATGTATGTATGTATGTATGTATGTATGTATGTATGTATGTATGTATGTATGTATGTATGTATGTATGTATGTATGTATGTATGTATGTATGTATGTATGTATGTATGTATGTATGTATGTATGTATGTATGTATGTATGTATGTATGTATGTATGTATGTATGTATGTATGTATGTATGTATGTATGTATGTATGTATGTATGTATGTATGTATGTATGTATGTATGTATGTATGTATGTATGTATGTATGTATGTATGTATGTATGTATGTATGTATGTATGTATGTATGTATGTATGTATGTATGTATGTATGTATGTATGTATGTATGTATGTATGTATGTATGTATGTATGTATGTATGTATGTATGTATGTATGTATGTATGTATGTATGTATGTATGTATGTATGTATGTATGTATGTATGTATGTATGTATGTATGTATGTATGTATGTATGTATGTATGTATGTATGTATGTATGTATGTATGTATGTATGTATGTATGTATGTATGTATGTATGTATGTATGTATGTATGTATGTATGTATGTATGTATGTATGTATGTATGTATGTATGTATGTATGTATGTATGTATGTATGTATGTATGTATGTATGTATGTATGTATGTATGTATGTATGTATGTATGTATGTATGTATGTATGTATGTATGTATGTATGTATGTATGTATGTATGTATGTATGTATGTATGTATGTATGTATGTATGTATGTATGTATGTATGTATGTATGTATGTATGTATGTATGTATGTATGTATGTATGTATGTATGTATGTATGTATGTATGTATGTATGTATGTATGTATGTATGTATGTATGTATGTATGTATGTATGTATGTATGCATGTATGTATGTATGTATGTATGCATCTATATATATATATATATATATATATATATATATATATATATATGTATGTACGTATGTACGTACGTATGTATGTATGTATGTATGTATGTATGTATGTTTATGTACGAGTACATCGAACTTCTGTAAAAGATTACTGTTGGTGGATCAATAAACGACGGTCATTGAAAAAACGCGATATCTATAATATGTTTTGAAATATTTCCTTTTTCTTCATTTTTTTTAACATTTCTAAATTGTGAACGCGTAAATAATGTATTAAAAAGTATATATT
>OU964976.1:1432243-1442243 GCA_918808275.2 Dolichovespula sylvestris
TCGTACGCAAATACCAAATCGAGCTCACTTTCTTGTATCCGACGAAGTAAACTCCAAATCCGCCTGAAGTGTTTTCAGACAAAGTGCTATTCGTACGCTCCTTGTGATTACCATAGATAATACCATTTGGGAAATTCCAACCGTTGTATCCAACCGTTTGTATAGATTTTGTAGCGTGAAAAGATAAGTAATACAAATCACTTTTTTTCTTCATATGTCGTATAATATCTTATATGCCAGTTAAATTGAAATTTCTTTCCTTCATTTATTTATCTATTTACTTTTTTCTTTCTTCCTCCTTTCCCACACGTCATTGTCATTCAACAAACGATCTTTCTTATTCGAATGTGATGAAATAAAAGGAAAAAAAGAAGAAAAGAAACGACGAAAATATAATTACTAGCATTATTATGTCGCTCGAATCAAATAGTTTCGAAGTTTAACAATAAAAAATGCTTGCTAGAACGACCAGGATAAAGTCCGAAAAGAGCATTTTATATTTTTAATCAAAGACAAGTGGAACGTACCGCGAATATTATTTTTCCCTCAGCACAAGATTGCATCGATGAAAATAGTATGCGTTTTTACGATCGTAGAAAGCACTTTCTTCCTTACGTAATCACAAATGCAATTCTAACGTAAGAAAGAACTCTCGGAAACTCGGTAGAAAATATCATTTATATTCGAGAAGCCAAGTGAAGGAAAATGGAGGGGGTAGAGAAGGTGGCGGAAATAGTGGTAGCAGTAGCAGTAGCGGTATTTACCCGTGCTCTAATAAAATTTGAACTGAACTTCACACAATGAGGGAGTTAAAAGGGCGTAGATGGTACTCTCGTCCGAACAGTGAGTGAGTTATCCGAGGTTCGTTTCACTTCCATTAATCTATGAATTTCTTACGATAAGGGGTATACTTAATACGCTCTAAAAATTTATACCTCGAATGTTCGCGGCTTTGAACGCTCATAAAATACTCCTCATAAAAATAAAAAATTTATAAAATTAAAGATGCTGTCCATACCGATCGAATCTTTCAATATAGATTTTATTAAATTTATTGATAATTAAAAATATTACCTGAACCAGGAATACGTGTATTATCTTGTTACAACATATTTAAAAAATATCAAACAATTTAACTCAATTCTATCAATATCAGTAGAAATATAAAAATAAAAATATATATATAATCCCATTTTTTATAACTAACGTGAATGTATTAATAAGTAGAGTATATCAAAATGAAGAAGGACAACTTCAGCAACTCTGTCCAGTCGACGTTAGTAACGATCGTTTGTACAGGAAATTACAGGATACCTAAACGATACTTCTGTTAGTGAGATGAGAGAGATATACCGATGGGATTATATTACTTAAGGGTTCCTTTGTTTCACTTCCATTAATCCTTGAAATTCCATGCGACAGAGAAAGCACATCAAAATTTTATAATCATAGAATTCATATTAATAGATGTATTATGAAACCAGAAACACACATTTGTAAAAAAATTGCATGTACAAATGGAAAAGAGGAAAATCGACAGTAGCGATGTATATATCACATACATACTTCTCTCTCTCTCTCTCTCTCTCTCTCTCTCTCTCTCTCTCTCTCTCTCTCTCTCTTTCTCTTTCTCTCTTTACCCTTCTTCATTTCAACTCAGTGTATCAATGTATGTGTACGTGCGCGCCTGTGTGTATGTGTGTGTACGTACGACTCGCTTATGTGTTAGACTAAAAGCTGCGCATACGCTTACATACACTCATACATACATACATACATATATATATATATATATATATATATATACACACATACTTAGAATGCACGAGCATGCGGTGAGTACATGCACCTCCAGTCTACCTGCAGCGATAGAAATTATGCAAAGCAGTAGCGCTATGCGGGACGAGAGAGAACAAGAGGAGCACGAGGTGGTACGGTGGGTGGCGCAGGGATCATGGAAACGGGACAAAAAGGAAAAATTGCAGACTGAAAATGAGGGGATGCAGGAAGAACGAGTAACGGAGAGAACAGAGATAAAGAGAGAGAGAAAGAAAGGAAGCAGGAAACAAGAAAGAAAATATTTAGTGCAAACTCTCAAGAGTAAAGAGAGAGAAAGAAAGGGAGGGAAGAAAGAGAAAAAAATAAAGAGAATTACGAAGCAAATGTGGTCACCTGCTTGTCTCTGTTTACACATCTGACGAACTCGTAAAGAGAATGAAAAAGAATGAAGATAAAAAGTAAGAGAGAGAGAGAGAGAGAGAGAGAGAGAGAGAGAGAGAGAGAGAGGAAGATAATAGAATATTTAACGACTCACGAGAATTATACGTAGAGCTAAAAACGAGATTGCATTAAACTTTGAAAAGTCGTCGATTTATGAAAGAAAGAATTCGTTCTGTCTGTCTGTCTGTCTCTCTCTCTCTCTCTCTCTCTCTCTCTCTCTCTCTCTCTCTCTCTCTCTCACTCTTTATTCGTTAATACGAAGACACCGGATGACGCACGAATAATCGACGACAGACGGCGAAATGAAAAAGAAAAGAGTCAGTCTACTGCAATTCATAATCCATAGCTCTCTCTCTCTCTCTCTCTCTCTCTCTCTCTCTCTCTCACTCTCTCTTTCTCTATTTCTCTCTCTCAATTCCGGATTTACACATATGGATTTTCACTGGTCGCCATGTTGACCGTGGTCAGTGACGAATGGTTTCTACGCAGACTCACTATAATATCCTATTTTAGGTCAAACTTACTCAACAGTTGCTCGTGGAATACGGGATACAGTTTTCAAATGTACCACAACGTAGAACTGACGTAAGCGTTATACCTTATTATTACTTACTACCTATCTAGCTAACCGCTATTTACATCTTCCATGAATTAAGGTCGTTTTAACAAATCCTTACGGCTCCTCTTATTACTGATATTAAGATGTTAACTCGAAACACGGTGGTTGAAAGTTTCTTGCCTATTAATCCGACCTGTCATGATTATCATCATCATCATCATTATCATCATCGTTACGTTCAACAACGTTACTCTCTACTTCAACACAATTTCCTGACGCCTACTTGTCTACAATATCTTTCATCTGCTAACAAACTCTCGAGCTGTATACGTGTACGTACGTATATACGTACGCGCGTATGACGCGTGTGTGTATGCATGTATATACAGATACGCGTGAGTATCTAAACGGAAAACGTAAGGATGAAGTTTATGAACTTGAATGACTGCAAGGAATAAATGCCACGCGATCAATCTCCATCCTAACTCTCTTGAATCATACATTCGAATTTAATTTCGACCTTTCGAGAAATGGATATTCAACGAACGGACAACCATTCGTGTCGTTGGATTTTTATTATTCGACACTCCGTAAACACTATTTTCTCTCGACTCTTCTATCTCTGACTTTCTGCGATCTTTATTTTCCACGTCTACTGAAAAATCTCTAAGAAAGCACGGCTCGATTGAAATGGAAGAGAATAAGAGAAGTAGAAAAAAGATTGTTGGATAGAAAGAGAAAGAAAGAGGCGGGAAAGTGGGCTGAGAGGAGGGTTGGTCGAAGAAATTGTAGTTTCAAATTGAAATACGTGTATTTGTTGATACGACGCTAACGACGCAGATACCCAAAGGCTCAGTCTACGATCGTTTGAAATTCAAGGACGATACCTATGGACCACTTTTGTTTCTTTAGAGAATATAAATGAACCACGGTACGATTAATAAATTTATTAATGTCGATTTTTCCTATTTTCTTAAACGCACTTTAATAAAAAAGAAAAGGAAGATAATCGAAATTATGTTCAGAGTGAACGTCATTTCATTATTGACTTTGATCGTCTCGATGATTTTCTCCCTCGATTTTGGAACACTCTCGTTACAGACAGTAACAGCGGTAACGGATTTTATTATCGTCCGAATATATGACATCGAGGGTCAAGCGCCAAAGCGCCCGTCGTTTAATGTAGCAACTTTATTAATTCGTATCATGCTAGCCGTAATTTTCAGTATTTCGCGGTCTATTGTTTTTTCCTCATGCAATCGATACGATACGAATTTTCTGGTGATTGGTGTCTGTCATAACAGTGAATTATTATCCAAAATTTGCAAAAGAAAAGGAGAGATAGAAAGAGAGAATACGAGTTAGAAAGTGTAATGATGTATATATACTAAAATAGCTCAATCATTTCATACATATATATGTGTGTGTGTGTGTACAATTAAATAAACTAAAGTAATATAAAAAAGAAAAAAAATAAGAAAAAAAGAAAAAGAAGGACACATAAATAGGTAGATACGAAAAGAGAAGGTATATATTGGAGAAGGGTCGAAAAGGGCAGCTGGATTCCGAGTATTCAACTAATCTCAAACATCAATATTAGCACTAAGCCTTAGACACTGAGCTTGATTAGGGAGACAACGAGTATTCCTCCTGTACATCGTAGCATGTAACACAGAGACCCGATGGAGCATATTGTGGATTCTGTGCATTATTGTCGGCAACGAACGAACCAACCCTACTATACTCTCTTCTGTTACAACCACCACCACCACCAACACCACCACCACTACTACTATCATGGTGATCATCATCGTCACAAACCATCTTGTTTGCTCTCTTCTTCTCTTCGTGGTAGCTTCGAATTTAAAGGCACCATCACTAACATCACTTCGCTCGACCTTTTCTTCCCTCTTTCCCTATCTCTCTTCATCTTCCTCTCTCTCTCTCTCTCTCTCTCTCTCTCTCTCTCTCTCTCTCTCTCTCTCTCTCTCTATCTCTATCTCTATCTCTCTCTCTTTCTCATTTACTTCCCGAGTAACCGTGTAACCCTTTTTCAAAGTTTCATCCACGTAGAAACGACTCGTCGAAATGATACTATTCGATACGATACGACCTAATGTGGGTTTCGTTTCTTTATGAATGGAAAAACATTACGTCAATAGATAATAATTAAATTAATAAATAGATTTCGATATCGTTGCGATCATTATAAATATATGAAAGAATATAAGAAAGAACGACATTAATATACTTTTATAAAAATACATTATAGACAATGTAAATACGATCTTACATGTACCTACCTACTAAAGATTCTTTCTAATGTCAAGCACGCAATATCGGAAATGCAACTTTTTAATCTGTAAAAAAGCCAATCGATAGAGTGCACCTTCCAATCTAAACTTTATCACCGAGTTCCTAACTTACGACAATCGAACGATATTACTATACGCTCGAATAAATCTAACGTAAATCGTGATTTAACGATGAACAAAATGTAAACTTTTATCAGAATGTTATTTAAAAAATTTATATAAAAAATTATGTGACCATTGATAAAATGCTAACTGTTTGAATAAATTTATAAATACGTATCGAATAACTATTTTTAAAAGAGAGAGAGAGACAAAGATAGAAAAAATTTCTACAACTGTAACGAAGTTTCATTTGAAGAGAACCGCAATACGATGGAAAAGCGGAACGATTGGTCAAAGGAGCTGGAAAAGAGGTTTAAATGTTGAGAGAAAGAAGGGAGAAAGTGTAGAACATCGATAAACGCACTAAGTGGTTTCATAGTGTACTTTTCATATAATCTCTCCTTTGTGCGTGTATACGTGTTCGCGTGTATGTGTTTCGCGTATGGAAATCGATTAACGAGAAATTAGAACGAAAAGTCAAGTCCTCGACGGAAATGTCATGCACGAAAGTTCCGCGAGTTCTACACCTATACAAACGTCGAACGTTTGAACACGATCTAGTGTTTGCTCTCGATAAACTGAAATGAAATAATGTTTAATATTTTCTATTCTTTCCGATTAAACGACGAATGTTTCAAGGGTAGAATTGCCAAATTACATATATATATATATATATATATATATATATATATATATATTATTTATTGTCAAATGTTCAATCTTCTTAAAATAACGAATTAATTAATTGTCATTTTTTTTACCTGATTCTTCGAAATATATTATATCACGCGATAAAAATAAGACATAATTTATAAATTTCCGATTCTATAGCTAAACTTCGTTTCTTATTTAAATTATATATATTACATTTCGTTTATATCTCGCAATAAGGAAAAAAAATTGATCACTTGTGATTGAAACATTTAACGACTAATATGACAATTACTTTCTAATACACTTTGAAACGAAATATGATTCCACACATAAAAAAAAAAATCATAATTTCACATCTAACAATTTGAAAACAAATAAACGATACGTATCCCGTGGTATTAATATTTCTGTTCGCAATGTTTTCCTTCAAAATAAAATAATAAAGAGAAATAACAACGAGAATAAAGACGAGAGCTATCCTCGAGAGGGTTTAAGATTTCAAAAACTTTTCGTGAGCATCAGACTGTAGATACTATGCATAGTCTCGGGTAAACGAGAAAGACAAGGGAAGGATGCAAAGGGTGTAGAGAAGTTCATGCACGGCCGCACCAGGGCCTGGACAATGGCCTGGAATCCGCGATAAGGGTAGACAGGACCCACAAAGCCGTTTCAACCAACCCACTTCTTGTCTCTTTCTCCAGCAAAATCAACCGAAAAAGGGAAAAGAGAGAGTGAGAGAGAGAGAGAGAGAGAGAGAGAGATCGGGACGACGACAATTCGAATGAAAAAGTAACGAGACCTTGGACGGCGTTTGTCTGTCTTCTTTTTGTAACCTATCAATCGTTTACATCGTCATATGTCTGTGTTATACTTTGTTAATGTCAGTCTCTATAACTGTTTAAATTAGAAAAGATCATTGAATGAGATCGCTGATATCAAAAAATTGTTAACCTACTATAACGCCATATATTATTGATTCATGTGCAATAGTTTTAATGGTTGATAAGTGAAAGAAAACTTATAACTTACAATTAGTATATTTATAAAACTTATAATCCAATTATATTTCCGTCTAAACAAAAATTATATAATGTGAAATTAATGGTAGAACGAAGTTAAAGTATATATTTGTACTACGGTATATTTATATTATTAAACTATATCTACTATATACTGAATAGTAGATATAATAGTAGATGTATTTTATATTAGGTATATTCTATAAGTAGATGTAAGTAGATGTAGATATAGTATTCTATAGATAAATATATTTATATAAGTAGATATAATATATAATAATTGTATTCTATAAATTTCTAGCATTATATAATATATATATAGATATTTTTTTCAGACAAAAATCGTATAGCAGCATGGAAACGCGATACAAATTCTATGAAAATACAGTACGTAATTATAATTTATAAGCCAAGATTACGAAACAAAAACGAAAGTTCAATGAAATTCGATAGAAATATATTACTTTCGCGTCGTTGACCAACAACGTAATTGTAGACGCAAGCTATTTAATCGAATAATATTCGGGCAATCAACTTTACGTTGAAATAATGCAAACGTTAACGGTCCACTTTAAACGATTTTCGCAATTTCCCAACAATATTCTATTTCTACACGTAAATGTACTCGCGAATGTAATTCTCATGCTTGCGCGTTTTCCCCTGCGAGAATTTCATAAAAGTTTTTTCTTTTTTTCCCTCTTCCTTTTCTGTTTGTTTTTTTATTTATTTTTTTTTTTTTTTAAGAGAGTAAAAAGAAACAACAGAAAAACAACGCGAAACATAACGAAACAAAAACTGAACGGGAAACATCATGAACACATTCAAAGACCGCTCTCGTAAACGAGTACCCTTTAATTCCAGGAAACGCGTAGTTCAATTAAGCCAGTTATTATGAAAGAAGTGTAACACAAGTAAAAAATCTGAAAATATTCAATTTACCGTTTGGTGAAAAAGAATTTTCTATTATGGTGATCTACGCTATAATAACGAAGAAACATTATAAAAAATGAATACATATATATATATACACACAAATTCCTTAATATTCTCCATTATAAAATGTAAAAAATATGTTCGGTATATTAAATTGCAAGATACTCAATCGACTGTAAAATTTAACCTATGAAACCAATACCACTGAGAATTATCACAAATGTCAGGGATGAGTATGCCAACCTCCCAAAAAAGGAAGAAATTTTCTTTTTATTGAATATTTCTATCGCAAGAAATTTAATAACTGCATGAACTTTTTTTATAACATCTCGTATATATAATATAATTTATATATATAATTAATCCATTTAAATTAGCTCATTTTTATAATCGTCGGTTTAATTAAAAAACTTTTATCGATCGATTCACATTTCGATGAAAGATGAAATTAATTCCGAATGTGAATGAAAGAAAAATTATCGATCGAGTGGTATCTCATAAAGAATATGAATAGCCACGACTCGAATCTCTGGTTTTAACCTTTTCAAGTTGGACGAACCATTAGGTGGAAGCGCATTTGGCGATTCCAGTTGATCCTATTTAGGCATTTAAGCCTCATCCACAGCACCCGCATACTCTCCATCTCGTCCATATGTAGGAACAAGCAAAGGTGATGTCGAATCACTGACCGGATTTGCATGTGAATCGTATCCGCTTAACAAGCCACATATATACGTTCTTCTAATACGTTCCAGCTTTACAAGAGAGAAAGAGAGAGAGACAGAGAGAGAGAGAGAGAGAGAGAGAGAGACTGGGGACGAAGGGTTTATGGAAAACACACGAAAGGCAAAGTTCATTGACGTCGTCGTGAACGAAAAGGGCTTGTTCGACAGAAAGAGAGAAAGAGAGAAAGAGAGTGAGAGAGAGAGAGAGAGAGAGAGAGAGAGAGAGAGAGAGTTCAAATTAAAGAGAGGAGCTTCCTTTATCTCCAAGTCTTTTCTTCCTATAGGTAGATACCAACCATCACTACCATCACAAAGAGTAGACTCTCCACCTGCTCTTTTAACGCTCATCCAAGATGAAAAATTTACGACCGAAGGAATATCCGAGGCGATAACCAAAGACACACGTGGGCAACGTAGTGAGACACGCTCCTATTTTTTTCTACTTTGAAACTATCAACTACACTACGTATGCATAAGAACCAACCTACAAAAGCAGAAGGCCGCCGCTCATTAAAATTCTTTATCGTCCGTGCTCACACATCGACGTTAATATGTTAAAATTTTTATATTTTTCTTGTAAATATACTTCTAAGCAAGCCGGTACCGACGACACGTATACTAACGTTCCGTAGAAAGAGGTCTACTTCTTAAAAGTTTATTTGTTTTTTTTTATTTTACGGGTTACTCGTTCTACCAAGTTTACGGATAACGACAACCGAGCTCGGTATCCTTTCTTTACACCTTTACAAACAAACGATGTCTTTTTTGATTTTTTTTTTCTTGGTTAGCGACTCGTCGTAGGAAATTCTTGTCTTCCAGGAAGTCATACTCCTCGAGTATTACATCTTGAACCAAACCGCCTTACGGCTTTCCAAGAGAAGCTTTCACGATGTCTTTCTACACCCTCCTTGCATTCAGAGAGAAACAAGTTGACAGTCGTCGTCGTCTTCATCGTCGTTGTCGTCGTCTTCATCGTCGTTGTCGCCGTTGTCACCGTTGTTGTCGTCGTAGTTGTACAGTAACAACTACAGATGACGCGATGTAGAGAGAGAGAGAGAGAGAGAGAGAGAGAGAGAAGGAGAAGAGAGAGAAGGAGAAGAGAAAGAGAGTGAGTGAGAGAAAGGAGAAAAAAGAGAGAGAGAAAGAAAGAGAGAGAGAGAGAGAGAGAGAGAGAATGTGTAGGTAAAAGTAGGAAGGGAACGGTTACTAATTGTACGTCTCGTTCTCTCATCCTGTCTGAACCAGCCTACAGATCCGAAAAAGCAACCACCACGACCAAACCGGCCGTCCTCATCATCCTGGAAAATAATACGAGCCGGCTGCTTCTGGTTCTTCTTTTCCATCGTTCCTTTGTCTGGTGCGTCTACGTCGTGTCGGAATTTTTCCTTCCCATCGTATCCTCCCATCTGCTTGCTACTCCCAACCCCTTACAACCTATTCCTCCTACTACCCCTGCCACGCTTTTTATTCTCT
>OU964976.1:1444743-1457243 GCA_918808275.2 Dolichovespula sylvestris
TTTAATGAAACTCCGATGGCGCTATATTTGTATCGTTTCATTTGTTTGAAACTAATTATTTTACGATCGAGGAGGATACATTGGAGTAATAATGCAATTGAATAAAAAGAGAGAAAAGAAAGAAAAAAGGAAGAGTAAATGAAATGAAGAAATGTAATATGAAAGAGTGAAAGAGAGAAAGACGATTTCGGTTGAAAGTCGAATTCTATCCGATAAATTCGGAAAAAAGAAAAAAAACACGTTCGTTGCCGTCGAAACGAACAATTGGGTTAATCTGCAGTGTCAACTAGGACTTGAAGCAGTGCTGTATCTCGAAAAGAAAAAAAAACGAAAGAAAACAAGAAAAAAATCCGAAGAGAAGATAGAGAGAGAGAGAGAGAGAGAGAGAGAGAGAGGGAAAGAGAGGAGAGAGAAAGAGAGAGACGATAGAGAGATTGGCTCGGTACGGCAAGATTGTAAGAGATACATAGATAGACAGATACAATCCAAAGCCGAAGGAGACATATGATGGGAAGCACAAGTTCGGCTAGCAAATAAATTATGGATGGCTCCGCAGGGCAATAGACTCTACTGTAGAACTCCGATGGAACTGACAAACACATAGGAGATATCCTTGAGGACTATCTCGTGACGGAATTTATTCGTACCCATGAGACATACGTCTTATACTTTTCTCTCGATCTCAAAATCACGGAAATCCTGACTACGTATTTGTATCTGTATTTTTATCTGTATTTATATCTGTATCTTTCTCTCTCTCTCTCTCTCTCTCTCTCTCCCCTCTCTCTTCTCGTAACTACGAATAATCCGTGTCTATTACAATTATCGATTTATCGAGAAATGATTAGTTCTTGTGAAAACGAAACGTCGTTCGTTATCAAAAATAAACAAAAAATAAGGAAATATACATATACAAAACGATTATATCTCTCAAAATGTTGAAGAGAAAAAAGAAGAAGAGGAAAAAGAATGAAAAAGAAAAAAAAAGAATATAAAAAGAAACAAGAAACAGAATTAATATGATTTCGAACGTAATCTCATTCTGAGGATTCATCGAAGCGTTACCGTCGCAATTCGATTATCAGACGAAGCGATCGAGGGAAGATGCTGCATCAGCATTTTCGTGGAACGCGTATCGCAATGTACAGGGTGTCCCGTGGAAATCCAGCCACGCCCATGTACTCTCTACGTTCAATGACGTCGAAAAAGGAAAACTTAAATTGAAAATTCATTTTCCTTTTTTTCTCTTTTTTGTTTATTTTTTTCGACGAATTCATAAAAAGGAAAAAGAGATAGAAGAAAAAGGGACTCATTTATTTTCTCCCTATATACGACGATAACGTTTAAATTACTAGCGGAATGCATGAAAAATTTGTTTCCTTTGATAATATTCCCATATTATTGTTACTAAATATACACAAATAAATATGTAAGATCAAAGAGAGAGATCGACAAAGTAAATGTTACGTTAAGTGCAATCAGTATACCAAGTTAAAACACTTTTAATTGTTCACAGAGGGCGTTTCGCGCGAACGAAGACACGGAGCATTGATTTTTTGAAGCCCTCCGTGTGTGCCGTTTAAAGCGTGCATTTGATTCGGCTCAAAGCTCACGCCCTTTTCTCTCTCTCTCTCTCTCTCTCTCTCTCTCTCTCTCTCTTTCTTTCTCTCTTCCTCATACTAGATAACAGAAAGAAAAGTTATGCGGTGCGTTCTCGCCATACTCTCTGACATTAGTATCATTGGTATGCTCTATCACGAAGTTATATCTTTAAGATGTACCTTCGGGGTATGCATGCTTTCATGAAGCACTACGAGCCCCGTGGCTGAGTAATTAACGTTCCTCGTTTGAGTAAAAATTATATTAACCTATGCGGCGTTCTCTTCCCTCAGAAAATCGAAAACTAATTGAACGATCGGAATTATTATTAAATTTATTGATAATATCTCTTTACCGAATGCATTTTGTAGCTTCTTAAGGAAAAATGTATTTTCTTGGTGAGGAATTTCGATAGGTTTTTCATCAAATATGTAAATAAAACGTTAATATTAATAAACGATATTTAAAAACGTGTATTATCTTTTCTTGCGTTAAAAAAAAAATAAACCGAGCTTTAAAATACACGGACAAATCTAATAATAAACTTAAATAATAAGTATCGGCAATCGAACCTTATTATGAGTTTTTCGAATCAACAATTTCAATACGACTGTCAGAATTAAATGATAAGTAGATAGATAGATAGATATTTTTATTCTTCCCCTTGGGGTTTGAAGGCGCTTTTCCGAGGAGCGTACCCAAACCTCTTACAATCCTTTTACAATCTCCTCCTCACCCCCCCTTGCCTCCACAACCATGACCATATTCACATCCACTTACATCTATCTAAATCTACCTTATGACTAATTTAAAACTATCTTACTTACTAGTCAACTTAATATAATCTATTAGTCAAATAACAACTTAACCTAATTTAACAACTAATAATTTTATCGCTAACTAAATTTACTATCCTAGAGAGAGAGAGAGCTCTATTTCCCTGACCATGGGCTTCCGGTTCCACACACATGCATACATTCACCTCCTCTCCGATTCACACTCCCATTCTTCCCTTCCCCCGTTCTCCCTCGTCCTCTCCTCCCCTCTCTTCTTTTCCAGCTCCCTCATCCACCACTCACCTTCCCCTCCTTGCTCCAACAAATTAAATGATAAGTATTAATTGTCATTGACAATTGGAATGACGAAACGACATAACTTATTTTATTTAAATCTTCTTTCGTCCATTAAAAAGGAAATTGTATAATAAAACGTCATTAACGATCTTTTAACGTTCAACAAGGAACGACGACGTTTTGAGCGAGCGAAAGAGGTAGAGAAAAAAGAGAAAGAGATAGGGAATAGGGTTTCGATTGCCGTCATAGAAGTAGAGTGGCATTCAAGCTCGGCCGCATATGTTTGCGAACCTATTTGTCGACGGTCCGCGGCAAACCACATGCACGAGAGAAGTATGTGAATCGGTGGTGGTCCATCGGAGGATGACTTTAAAAGAGGTTTCATTCGCATAGCGATGATAACGTAATTATGATCGATTCTCGTAATCGTTAAAAAGAGAGAGAAAACAATGAATGAGAGAAACATAGAGCGAGCGAGAGAGAGAGAGAGAGAGAGAGAGAGAGAGTTTTAATTGAATTTTATATATTGACAAATTAAAATTCACAGTTTCTCGCAATCTTACGAAAAGTAATTTACAAACGTAAATACATATGCAGGTAATTCGTGTAAAATGTTGGAGGATATACGAGATGAATGAAGAAGAGGAGGATGAGGAAGAGGAGAAGAAGGAAGATAAACGAGGTGGAACGACAAAATTAAAAAGTTTTTCCAGTGGGACACATTCGGTCCTGAATTAACTTTAGGTACGTGCGTGCGTACTTACGTTTAACGTACACATATGTACATACATCTATACGCCGATACCCGTACATATGTACGATGTTGTACGATGAGAAAATAAAAGAGAGAGAGACAGATACAGAGAGAGAGAGAGAGAGAGAGAGAGAGAGAGAGAGAGAGAGAGAACGTGGCAGCCTTTACTGTCGCTAACATAGAGATTTCGAAAAGGGGGACACGAGTGTATTAAGCAAATCGCGCTAGTTCGCGAACTTTGTTCAAATCGGATGTGAATTATGAACGATCCCATTGGGTAACGGGTCTACTGGGACTTTTCGGAAAGTGACAAGCCTGGCAGTATATTTACGACGCCCCAGTGACAGGACTTAGTTTCATTGATAAATCTTCCAATTCGTTGGCCCTTTTCCTTTAGTTCAAGTCCTTTCTACCACTACTCGTTACTTTCGACGAACGAGAATACACGGTATCTTTTTTTCGTAGCCGACCACACACACATACACACAGACAGACGTCTTCTACATCGAACGTCCGGCAACTCCATTTTCTCGGGAAGCTGAGAGTGATTTTTCGTCGACGTCCCTCGTAAAACATCGTTTCCACGGCTTAACTTCAGACGAACTCATTCTCCCTCGTCTTCCCAACCAGATCGACTCTTACTTTTTATTTCAACGAAATGCCTTTGCCACGTCTACGACCATATCTACTTTTATTTTATTATCTTCTGCGACATTTATTTTTACTTTTAGAATATCTGCATATGTAAATAAGTAAGTATTTGTGTTAATAGAAAACATTCGTATACTAACGTCTTAGACATTTGACTCACTTTCTTGTCTTTAAGTTTTTATTTCTCTTTTTATTAGTTTATGTTCTTCGTTAGTACGTGATACACTACGTTTGAAATACTCTTTTATAAGGATATAGTACTCTTAAATTTGTTTTCTCTATTCATATCTATTCGCATCGTATTTCATTGTTTTAAAAATTTATCACGTAATCGAAAACGTTAGTCAATTCATCGTTATTTATTTCAAAAATTTTATTTACAAACTCATTAACATAATTCAATATGTCACGTTTTCTTCTATCTACTCTTTTTTATCTAAAATTATTTATCTTAAAACTTTTGTACTATAATTACTTTCCTAGTTTATTTATTTCCTAGTTTATTTACAGTACAATTTTATTTTCTCCTATTTCCATACCTTACTTTTGGATTAAATTGCTTGCAGTTGTTTCAGATGATAATCTTTTATTAACAGTTGTTTATAAAGTATGCATAACAACAAAATTCAAATATTTAATTTATGTTTTTTTTCTCTTAAGTACGATCTTTGTAAAAACAATTTCGTGTATGTAAAAATTATTTACCGTCGCAAGTTTCACAAAACTCTATTTGCCTTTTATTTTTCGATTACGACATACTAAATTGATATTACAACTCGAAGATAATAAAGATAAATAAGTCGGACATGTAATGATTTCTTTAAAGCAACTGAAAATATAGAATTATGTTTAAAGAAGTTTTATAAAAAACATAGAAATTATTTCAATACCGAGAAGTATAAAACAGAGGACTTCCATTTATACATCTATTTTCTCGCATACACATACATACATACGTAATACTTTGAAAGTAATTTTGTAACAAAACACTTTCTTATACTAATATATTTTATTAAATAGTAAAAGTAATATCACTTCAGAGATAACCCCCAAGGAAAATAAAGTCGCCTTTATGTTTATACGTATCTTCAGAACACTATGATAATCACTTCAGAGATGACTTGAGGGAAAATAGTGTTATCATGTCAAAGGTAACTTAATTCAAAAAGTTAAATAAACTACAGACATGTTACTCTTGACGGTTTCACCGTCAATAATCTAAAATCTACAATCTACAGATATTATCACTAAACAATCAAACGCACTTTTTCAATATCTTATGAAATAGAAATGAAAAGAAAAGAAAAACAAAGCAGAAACGTTCTCGATCGAATTTACATATGTATATTTTTATGTAGGAAGGAATACTTCATACTTTTCTTTTCTTTTCTTTTCTTTTCTCTTTTTCATTCTGTTTTTTAATAGTGTATGAAGCTACTCGGTATAATGATTATTTCAAGTCTTCGAAAATCGTTGTTGCTTTTTTCCACGAGCCTCGGGGCGTTAATTAAACAAATGAAAAAGTCGAAAATTATCCGAGTTACTCGTTATCCATATAATATTATGCTGCCCGAGTTTCCGTATCGTATCTCCTCGCAGGCACATCAAATTTTTCGCGAAACTTCGACTTCAGCGGCTTTCTCGCGATCGCCCTATCTAATTTATCGAAAAACGATATAAGGTAGGGGAAAAACTATGCTTGTAAAAGAATCGATAACGCGAAAAGAACGCACGCGCATTTATGTGTGTATGTGTGTACGCGTGTTCTACGAAATATATAAACGAACATGTAACAATTTTTCATCTAAAAGAAATGTTCATCGATCGTCATTATTTTTATTCATTTTTCAATTCGATCAAAACAAAACATGGTACTCTTATCAATCTACAAAATAGATCGAATACATTGAATTTCATTTACATGAAACCGACACAGACCACAAATTACGCTAGGTCCTAAACAAATATGGAAATAAAAATTGATACGTTTTCATATTGTACGAAACTGGATCACGAGGGAAAAAGGGAGAAGAAGGATGGACGGAACAGGAAAATAGTTAATTCGAAACAGACAAACACGCTGTTGGCCGCTTCATCGCTGTTATTTTTCATATTCTATTTACGTTGTCACCCCCCGTGAAAGAGATAGAAATCTTTTAAAAATGAAGGTTAAAAAAGGAAAAGAAAAAAAAGAAACATAAAAAATCGTATAAACTCGACTATTCTATTACAACGTTTCGAAATGTTTATTTTTACAAAAAATTAATACCCGATAGAAAGGATGTACGATGATGAAGAAATGATTAGGAAGGATATCGAGAGAAACTGAGGGATAACGACGGGCAGACATACAAATAGATAAAATTATCTGCATATTCGTTGTGGCGAGGAGGGGGAATATATCTACGTTGAAAAAAGAAAAAAGAAAAAGAAAAAAGAAAAAAAAATACAAGAGATATGATCACAAAGAAAGTCACCCTCCAACTTGCGGTGTGTGCCTCGGCCTTTCTAACGCAAAACATCTAAAATGAAAGGGAAAATGAATATGAATGAAGCCGCCATTAAAACGCGGTGCGTAGTGGAAACGACGAAGGAGTTTGGACGATTGTGAGGAGGAGACAGAGGGAAGGGTGAAGGAGAGGGAATGAGATACGCCAAGAGTGACAGACGCATTTTCCGTCTTTTTCTCTCTTCTTCCAGTCGGTCGGATTTTCAATGCATGAAAAGAAGGAGAAATGGGCGAGAATCAAAGCTACCAAAAGAGTGGATGCTGGAAAACGGACGATCGCGGTTGAGGTTCCTACCATTCGTAGCCATTTCTATCAAGGGATTCCGTATTTTTTCTTAACGACGGTAAGTCACTTCTAAATTGGATCGTCCATCGGATTTAACCGAATAGTCCAATACCCAAGAAGAAATGGAAACGTTCGTGATTTCGAAGATTGTACCTATTTGATCGTAATTCTTCGATTTGTCGAACGTAATCGTAGTTGAAATAAAGATCTAATTTAAAGAAGAGAAGAAATTTGTCTAATCTCATTCTAATGTCAAACTCTATTACGTTTCTCATCTAAGAATACGAAATAATAAAATTTAGACGATGGAAACGCGCAGTATCGATGTCTTATTGTTATAGAGACATATCAATCAATAATCAATTGTATTTTTTTCTTTTCATGAATACATCTAAACAACAAATTGTCATTAAAACAAATTCTCATTAGTCGAGAATCGTAGTTGCTGCTCATTAAACATATGAAAAGTACGCGCGAGTACGGGAATAAAAAAAAAAAAGAAAGAAAGAAAAAAAAACAGAAATGAACGAGAATATCCTCGCGATATATATCAGTAACCGAGCGACTCCAGTAAACGCGATGAAAAAGCTCCGACCGATTATAATAAAAGTTACATGATGTCGCGTGTCAAAGCTTGTCGCGAGAAAAAGCGTGTTCACTAGAACGCGATAAAACGTCAGGCAGCAACGATAATTAGTCCGTCCCATCAGCTAGAGTTGCGAGCGCAATTGCAACGTGACGCTTATCGCCCGGTTGCTGACAATTACGCGACAGTAATTTTATTTGGATTTTACCGAGACAGAAAGAGAAAGAGAAAGATAGATTAGATAGAGATAGAGATAGATAGAGAAAGTGAGAGAGAGAGAGAGAGAGAGAGAGAGAGAGAAACAGACAGATAGAAAGAAAGAAACGAGGAAGAGAGAGAAAGAGAGAGAGAGAGAGAGAGAGAGAGAGAGAGAGAGAGACAGACAGACAGATAAAAAGAAAGAAACGAGAGGAAGAGAGAGAGAGAGAGAGAGAGAGAGAGATCGGAAAAATAACACAAAAAGCTCTCTATTCCTTCGTCATTTGTGTCACTTTACTCTTCTCATTTTCTCGACTTTCCTGACGACGACGACGACGACGACACGAGGACGACGACGAGGTGATGCTCCGAGGAAATGAGACAACTAGAGAAAAATCCGCACGAGTTTCTACATTCGATTCCAATTTCTAATATATAAAAGAAAAATGCCAGTACCTATGCACGGCGGTATTCCGCCAATTTTTATTTATATTGTTGTACAAACAACAATATAAATAAAATGAGATCCTTCGATTTTCGATAAACATATTTATGTATCCGCGTGATAAATAATTTAATTTGAAAAAAAAAAGAAAAATCAAAGTAAATACATAAATAAATAAATAAAAATAAAATCAAAAAACAATGAAAAGAAAAGAAGAAAAAAAAATGAACTCGTACAATCCTATCTACCTCTTTCTTTGTTTCTTCTTTTTTGTTTATCCTTTCCCACCAGAAAAAAGTACATACTTCGATTTGTTTTCTCGATATAAACGATCCGCTTTGTTATTCTCATTTTCCCTTCACTCGACGACGAGTCAGGGCTCGCGGACCCCGCTTTGTTCGAATTTATACGCGCAATAAACAGCACGAAATCGTAAAACTAGATCATCTCATGCAGCGATCGTAAACGAAGCCGGTGTCGATAAAAATACAAAACAACATTATGGACCCTCAAATTATTCCCATCGCGTACGTTAAATACATGATATTTTACGCTTTCGTTCTTTCACTACTCTCAAAGAAATTCGAGAATGAAATCACAACGGACGAGCTTTTACTCCCAGACGAAGAATGGAAAGGGGCGGGTGGGGTGGTAGGGGGGTAAGAAAAAAATCAATGGCACAGTGCCATAAGTGGACAAAGTGCTATACGTCGCATCTTAACAGCATCTTCGCTTGGCTCTTCCTATTTAAATACAATCGTTGAAAATATCCCTGATTCATAATTCATAGTGGTTTTTTTGTTTTTTCTTTTTTGTAGCATTGTCATTCCGCCGAATTATAATATTCAGTCTGCACAGTAAAGTTCTTGGCTTCGTGCACAATTTAAAAAATAATGTTTTTTATTTAAAAATAATACTTTTAAAATTTAATATTTTAAATTTTATTTTGTCAAATTCGTTAAAAATGTTTCCCTTACTTTATAGCAAATCTTTCTTCTTTTGTTTTCTTTTTTTTTTTTTTAGATACAACTTCGCCGTGCAATAGAATCCATCTGCAACTACAATATAACGACCAATATAATAATTAACTATGTGATTATTTCACGTTTTTGCAATCTATTGTTATTATTATTAACTTATTACAAAAGATAACGAAATAAAATTGTTCAGAGAATATAACAAAACGAAAAAGAGAACTTTTAAAACTACTAGTTAAGCCTAAAACCTTACTTATAATGACTAATTATTGAAAGGAACAGTATATCTCGAGGTAAAGTGAAAAAAAGAAAAAAAAAGGAGAGAGAGGAAGGTGATACCACTAGACAAAGAAAGGAAAAAAAGAAAGAAAGAAATAGAGATAGAGGGAGAGAGAGAGAGAGAGAGAGAGAGAGAGAGCCAGAGAGAAGAATGAAGGAGGAAAGAAAGTAGGAAGGAAGGAAGGAAGATAGGAAGGAAGGAAGTAAACGTGTAATTCTCTGGGTATCCCGCGAGTATTCGACAGGGCGAAAAAATAGCTGGGATTTTCGCGAGAATAATTCTACCGATGATGTCCGCGTGAGTGAACCGGCCTCGAATGGAAAAGAAAGGAAATCAGAAGCGTAGCGTCGTGCCAGGCAACGTGTGTGCCGCTTTGGACCGTTGCCATATTTTTTAATTTGGCAGAGTGTTTTTGCTCCATTTACAGTAAGTTCGACGGGTGGTGTTCGTTACCGGTCTTTCTATTGGCTCGTCAGAGCATCGTGAACGAAGGTGCTATCCACGTTTTTCAAAAAAAAAATCTCTAGCGATAATGAATCAACGAAGGCTTCACTCGTAAAGTAAAGCCACCAAGTTCGAAACTAGAGAGACAAGAAGGAAGAGAGGAAAATGAACGAAAGAACGAATGAACGAACGAACTAGAGAGAGAAAGTAGGGAAAATGGGAACCGTGTATTGCACCGATTCGATGCGATCCAAACGGATTTCGCGGTAGATACGCGCTTGTACGTATACATAAACGTACGTACGTACATAGGTACATACATACATACTTACATATGTACCTACACGTTGAGACAGAGAAAGCATTTGCCGTTCGTTGGTAGCCCGTTCTTTGAAGTCGTTTCGTTCGGCGAGAAAAAAACCTGTACGGATTCTTTTGCATTTAAAAAAGAAAAAAAAAGAAAAAAACATCGCTCTACTATCGTTTTCGTTATTAACGCGATAGAACGTACTACACCTTCGAAAGAAATTCTCTATATATAAAAAAAAAAGAATTTTTATTGTATATTGTGTATTATATTTTCTCTCTCTCTCTCTCTCTCTCTCTCTCTCTCTCTCTCTCTCTCTCTCTCTCTCTCTCTCTCTCTCTATCTCTTTCTAGGGGTTCAACGCCGACAAAGAAAGGAAAGGAGAGAAAGGATATAAAAAAAATTCCTCTTCGTTCGAAAGAATTCGAAGGGGGGAGAAAACGATTAGACGCTAAAAATCGCTTAGGACCCGTCAAGCTCGAACATTTTGAAGTGTTCGAAAGTCTGAAAAAGAGGTCTTGACGTTTTCGCTGAAGTGTCCCTATGAAGTTTAGCTTAGAAGAGAGCAAAACTATGAACGGTGTCGTAAAATAACGAGGAGGCTACTTTGGGAAACTTCGTGTCCTCCATGGCGTCGTCGATGCAAAAGTGGACCATGAGAGAAGAACTTTTCTCTTCGCTTGTTCTTCTCGAAGAAACCCACGATTAACGCTCGCAAAGTGGACACTGTTTTTGGGAGAAAGAAAGTACTATGAACGACAGTATGACGGCTTGTCGATCGATAAGATGCGTTTTTTCTGACCGTTAAAAGTTTAAAAGACTTTTCCTTGAAGTTAAACTTTCATTTTTCGATCAACACTAACAGTATACATTAATAAGAAGCAAACATAGAGAGAGAGAGAGAGAGAGAGAGAGAGAGAGAAAGACATGTACGAATCCGTTCAACACTTTCTCTCTTTCTCTCTCACTCTCTCTCTCTCTCTCTCTCTCTCTCTCTTTCTCTCTTTCTCACTATTTCGTTGCAAAAAACAAAGAAAATAAACGAAAGAAAAAAAAATTGATTCATTTTCGTTTCATTTCGAAGATTTCCCCACGCAAAGTAAAAACTTCGTTTTGTACTTCGTTCGCGTTCGTCGAATAACGCGTATTGTTTCTTTTTTTTTATTCTCTCTCCCTCTCCCTCTCTCTCTCTCTCTCTCTCTCTCTCTCTCTCTCTTTCTCTCTTTCTTTTTCTCTTCGAGCGTAAGCGCTTACACGAAGATCCAGCTATTCTTTGGATTCGATTTACTTTTTCGTCCCTTTGCTATATCTTTTTCTCGCTCGACGGCAACCACCGGATTTGTGGGCCATTGCTTAATTCCCTTTTTCCGTATCCTTCGGCCGCTTTCTTTCCTTTAACGTTCCTCTATCCTATCCTTCCTCACTCTTCCCCCATCTTCTCCTCCTTAGAGCTTTCTCTTCTCTTCTCTTCTCCTCTAATCTTTCCTTTTTTCTTTTTTTTTCGTCGTTCCTCCTGTATTTATTCCTTTCGTTCCCTTTTTTTATCTTCTAGCAGCAATTGCCGAAACGTAATCTCCCCTTTTTCCCTTCTATCAGCTAGCTACGTTTTATCCGTATATAAATCCACGAATCCTTTTCCCTTTTATATATAACAAAAGTATAGCAAAAGAACCGAATAATACGTAGACATTCGCCTTATTTATATAGTATTCTTCTATTTACGAGTAGAATCAACAAACTATGGGTATGCGCGCGCTTGCGTGTGTGTTTGTGTGTGTGCGCGCGCGCGCGCGCGTATACTTTATAATTACATACACGAAGTAACAGAATTCCGTATTTTCTCAAATCTTTCCTTGTCCTCTTTTAGGAACATCGCAACAACATATCGTTGTTCTCACGATTCTATTTTATTATGTTTCAAAGGAAGTACTTTCAAACATAGAAAGAGAGAGAGAGAGAGAGAGAGAGAGAGAGAGAGAGAGAGAGAGAAGGAGAAAGAAAGACAAAGATAGAGAACAAAGTTCACAAGTTTACATATTAATTTAACAATCTAGTTGACCGTCGAGTACCATTGGAACTAGTATTAGTATAAAGTCTGGAAAATAGTTAAATGATCCCATGAAATACTATAATCAATCCTACGAAACTGTTAAGGGTTGTCTTTTGTAATCTGATGTCAGACGATCATTAAAACCACAGAACAACTGAATCCAACGACTTCAACTTTCGAGCTATACGAAACAAACCAACCGGAAAGTAATTAGGCCCTACTCTTGTGCCCCACGCCTTTTCTCTCTCTCTCTCTCTCTCTCTCTCTCTCTCTCTCTCTATCTATCTATCTATCTATCTATCTATCTATCTATCTATCTATCTGTCTATCTATGTGTATAT
>OU964976.1:1459743-1549584 GCA_918808275.2 Dolichovespula sylvestris
GTCAACCATCCCCGACCGTCAGCCCACTCCCACTACCCACCTCTGCCAACCCTGTGCCACCTTTCCTCGCTTCGAAATAAAAAATGCAATTCGTCCATGCTTCCTTTGGCTGGACAAAAATTAGCATTTCGATTGTGTCCAGTCCCCGTACGGTAAAAGCTTCAAAAGGCATTGCCGTTGAAATTTTTCGATGTTCCCCTCGATCACACACGACCTACGAACCACCTCCTCCCCCAATCCGCATACCCACCCCCACCCCCTTACGACTTTCGCATATGAAGTGAGCAAAACTTTTCGTTCACTTTGCCTGTTTGTTGTCTCTTTCTTTTTTCTTTTCTTTCACTTTTTTATTATTCTTCTTTTTCTTTCTTTCGCGAAAAACTTGGCCATTGATGGTTATTCATAAGAGACAAAGACAGACGGTGGAATATTAAAAAAGCTTCGGCCTGTCAGGCATCTTTTTCAAAGATAAAGAAAAAAAAAACGAGAAGGGAAACATTAAAAAAAAAGAAAATTCATCGAATCCTTTTAATTCGATCTTGTGGGAGGAGAAAAACAGAATGATTTATAGGCAAGATAAATAGACTTTCGTTCGTAATCGGCAAAGTTTCAAAGAATTATACGATTTGGACGAATTTTCGACGTGGCATTTCCCACAAAGAAACAAAGTTGTTAGATATCTGCACGTTTTGCGGACTACCGAAAGGAATATTCCAGATGAGGGGATGATATACCTTTGCATCGTACTTCATTCCCTTATACCTTCTCGAAAGAAACTGCATATCGTCAGAAATTCGAAAACTTTGTACTGAAGTACTTCTATGGAATCTCATGCAATCATAGCGCGAACTTTGAAGATGAAAGATAGAGATAGAAATAGAGATAGAGGTAAAATGAGAGAGAGAGAAGGAGAAAGAGAGAGACGAAGAGAGAGAGAGAGAGAGAGAGAGAGAGAGAGAGAGAGAGAGAAAGAAATTTAGATCGAATACGACGAAGGTAGACGTTAATTTGAATGTAAATCTCATCTCGTCGCGAGGGTATCATTGAATAGGCAGCCGACGAACCATAAATTTGAATAACATCAATATATCCTCGGTCACTAAATCACTGGCCGACGTCAACGTAGGCGAGACGATTGAGTGACGATGGCAGTTCGGCCCTGCCTAATGGCACTTCTTGCTTCTATCTCTCTCCTTCTCCCTCGTCCTCTCTCTCTCTCTCTCTCTCTCCCCCGCCTCTTTATCTTCCTCTTTCTTTCTACATCTTTCAAACCATCAAGTAAAATCGTTTTTCTACGTAACGATGATTTATTATTATAAAGCCTACGAGACCGACGCGATCATTTTTCGGCTTTCTCCTTATCGATGAGACGTGTTAGATAGAAAGAAAAAAAGTGATACGAAGCGGAAAGATAGAAATCGACCTTCGTATGTTTTTTATGATAACGACAGTCATTTAAATGATATCATATCACGTCTAGTTTCACGTATGGAAAGAAAAAGATCTCTTTTCTCTCTCTCTCTCTCTCTCTGTCTATTTATCTATCTATCTCTATCCTTCCCGATGCTTTCCGCGAGTCCCGCGAATTTTCATTGACAAGAAGAAGGAAGAAAAAGAAAGATGAAAAAAAAGAAAAAAAAGAAAAGAAAAAAATAGAAAAATAAAAAAGAAGAAACACATATGTGGGTATATCATTTATGCGCTGTTTTACAACACGCTTCGTCCGTGCTTTTGAAAAAAGCTTTAGAGATGCGAGTCAGGAGAGCACCACGATGTATACTCTCCTTACTAGAGAGACCGTACCTTGACCGGAAAACGTTGCCTACCCCGCATTCAACGGACTTCTTAAAGTGGATTTTCAGATGATAGCGGGACTCGCTAAAATAAGATTACTACGGTAGAGCTCGGCTCTGGATAGCCTTAGAGACGGTCGATTTCGAAAATCTAGTCGATTATATTAATCAGCTCCCGACAAGATTTTTATCGGGGACGATAATGTCCAAATAATATTTACGGTATGCGTACGTATATGTATTCTTTCTTTTCCTCTTTTTTCTTTTTTTGTTTGTCTTACAAAAGATTCCGACGTTTACAATGTAAATCAGTTACATACGATATGATCGGTTATGGAAATAAATTTATCTGCTTTATATATTTAATTCCTTTCGCGCAAGAATACAATACTCTTTCTATTCAGTAATTCGATAATTTCCCTTTAGAAATATTACATCTCTTCTAATTATCGTCAAGAAATGTACTAACGAAGTTTCTAAAAGATCGGCGACGTTCGATCAAATAATACTATCGATCTTATGATGGGGAAAAAAATTAATATAGGACGAAAAGAGGGAAAAAGAGAGAGAGAGAGAGAGAGAGAGAGAGAGAGAGAGAGGGATATCAGAAAATTTTTCTCGACAAATTTCGCGTTTCTCGGTCAAAACTAAAATCCACGATTGTAGGAAATTCGAGTACAGTCTGCAGAGGACATCGGCACCGTCGGTATCTTTCGTAGAATCCGCCGAAAGTTCAATGACACGCACGCGGCGCGTTGTCTCCGCACCGCACCTCTTCCTCGTCGAATCAATAAAAGTTTAAACTCGGCTAGCCTATCCGCGGTATCCCCCTCCTTTTCTTGCTTTCTCTCTCACTCTCTCTTTTTCTCTTTCTCCCTCTCTCTCTCTCTCTCTCTCTCTCTCTCTCTCTCTCTCTCTCTCTCTCTCTCTCTCTCTCTCTGTGTCTCTCTATCTATCTCTTTTCCCTCTCTTATTTAATCATCTGCTGAATTTCAAGCGCTACTTCGTCTATGGTTTATATCTGACATTTTATCTTATATATTAGCCAAGTCCTTCTCTTTTATATCATTTTATCATTCCTTTTATTTATTTATTTATTCTTTTGCTCTCTTTTAATCCTTTCTTATCTAACTTTTATATTTCATCATTCTATTATTATAATCATTGATAATCTTATTCCACCTTCGTTCGGAAGGAAAAAACTAAATGTCGTCATTCGTCAATATCAATATCGACAAATGTAATTAATCAATATTGTCAATAGTCAATGTCATATGCAATATAATGGTTCGCTAGTAATAGATCCTACGACGACTTCTTTCTTTATAGGCACTTGCTTTATCACGCATGACACACGTATAAGGTATGATAGAAACAAACAAGAAAAAAAGAAAGAATGAAGAGAAGAACAGGAGGAAAAAAGAAGAAGAAGAAGAAATGATGAAACTCACGTAGTTATCTCGTCGGGTGGGCACATTGCCCGCGGGCGTCGGTGAGGAATAACGCCGAAGGATGACGAGCTACCGTAGCCCGGGCGTTTTACGTGGTTTCGAGCACGACAAGTCCGTTGCCCGTGGTGCCGATTTACCCGCAGCAGTCCCCAGTCCTCGCCGCGTCGACGTGGCGCACCCACACATATCCCCCAACTGCTCGTCCACGTCGTCGTCTTTGTCTCTATCTTTTTCGTTTTCGTTTTCGTCTTGTTCGTCCTCCACAAGTCCACACCGACGTTATCCGCGCCGGCGACGGCGGCGTCGTCGTCGTTGTTGTCCGTCACGCTCGTCGTCGTTGTTGTCGTCGTCGTCGTTGTCGTCGTCGTCTTCGCCGCGACGAACTCGACGCCGGCGTCGAGGATTAACGCGAACTTCGTTGCTCGGGACGAGCTAGAATCGTCGATGACGAACGACGACGAGATCGGTTGTACGAGAACACTTGGAGAAGAAGTAGAAGTAGAAGTAGAAGTAGAAGTAGAAGAAGAAAAAATAAAATAAGTAGAAGAAGAAAAAGTAGAAGTAGAGGAAGAAGTAAAAGAAGAAGTAGAAGTAGAAGAATACGAATAAGCACCGAGCACCAACACCACCGACAACCACAACGTTGTTGACGAGGAGAATGATGGCGATGACCTTGATGTTAAGGGAGACGACGATGGCGTTGACTTTGACGTTGACGCTGACACTGACGTTGACACTGATAATGACGATGACGACGACGAAGAAGAAGAAGAAGCAACGAATATAGCCCAGAGAATAGATCCGGACGGTAAAAGAACGGCACTGCTTCCCCTTCGAACGAGGAGGACCGAGAAGGAGGAGACACGCGACCGTTGCCTCCGCTAGCAGCGACCGTTCAAAGGCCCTTGAAGGAGGAAGGAACGAGGACGAACCGCGGCTTTTGCGGCCGCGCGGTTGACTACCATCGACAACAACATTGCCATTCGCATCGGCAGCTTTAACTTTCTCGTCGGCACAAACAACATGGACGCGTAACCCGTAATCTTCCTAAAGACAAATCCCTTCAACGATACGAACGCCGCCGCCGTGATCGTCCTGATGGTTCTCGATCGTTTGCTCGCACTATTGATCGCATTATTATTATCGTTGGTAATAATAGTAGTAGTATCGTTATTGCTCGCGCTACTTTTCGTCGGCTTGTGTTTCTTGCAAGGGAACTCTCTCGTCATCGTCGTCCTGGTCGCACAACTTGTCGCCGGTAACGGCACGTTCTTTTCTATTAGCCCAATATCCGTGCCAGTGAGACTAGTCGTATTAGTAGTAGTAGTAGTAGTAGTAGTATTAGCAATAGTATTAGTAGTAGTAGTAGTAGTAGTAGCAGCAGTAGGAGCAGCAGTAATAGATGTAGTCGTAGCGGTAGCAGTGACAGCAATCGTCGTCCACGTCGTCCTCGTCCTCGTCGTCCTCGTCGTCGTCGTCGCAGTCCTTGTAGCCGTAATAATAAAAGCAGCAGCAGCAGCAGCAGCAGCAGCAGCAGCAGCAGCAGCAGCAGCAGCAGCAGCAGTAGCAGCAGCAACAGCAATAGTAGTAGTAGTAGTAGTAGTATTAGTAGTAGTAGTAGCGGTAGGAGGAAGAGTAGCGGTAGTCGGCCTACTCGTTGCCCTCGTTGCCGTCGTTGCCTTCGTCCTCGTCGCGTTCACGCTCGCCGTTACTACGCTACTCGACGTGTACGACCTCTTCGTTCTCTTCTTAGCCGATCCCGCCGTTGTCATCGTCGTACGAAACGAATCCGAGAGAACGTTCCGAGCGGCCATATCCCGCGACGGAATCCAGTGGCTCCTGCCAGATGCAGCCGGGCCGACGAACGCACCGGCCGACCACTCGAGGCTTCTTCCACTTTGTCCACTTTGTCTTCTTCGTCTCCCTTATCAACGACACGTTTCACTTGCCGCGCGAACCAGTAGTACTCGAGGAGGAGGAGGACGACGATGCCCGAATCGGTTGCGGGCTTAACGCCGGCAAACGCGACGGCGGCCCTTCCGCGCTTCCGTCTCGAATCCACTGATCTTATCTCTTCTTTCTTTTCCGCCCTCTTTCTCTCCTTCAGCCTCGTTTTCTCCTTCTCGACGTTGTCCTTCACCTCGTTGTTTCTCGTTAACTCGCTCCACCGGAATCGCTCCAACACCGTACGCTCTTCGCTGCTAAACGCTGCCGAGAAGGACGATGCGGCACGTGCGGCAGCCCGCATAAGAGGCGGACGCCTCTTCCACGAGGCCGACGACGATCATTCACCTAGAGAGCACCCACCACTACACCACTACCACCACTACCACCACCACCACCACCACCACCATCACCACCACCGCTACTCCGAACGCCACGCTGACCTCCTCCTCCTCCTCCTCCTCCTCCTCTTCCTCCTACCTTCCTTCCACCACCTCCTCGTTCCGCTTCCTACCGACTTTTCCTTTTGCCTCGACACACCTTTTTCTTTCCTTTCTTCCCACCCTCGCTCTTTTCTCCTCTTTCTTTCTCTCTCTCTCTCTCTCTCTCTCTCTCTCTCTCTCTCTCTCTTCCTCCCTTTCTCTCTCTCCCTCTCTCTCTTTCTCTCTTTTTCTCACTATCAAATTTTTTCGTCCTTTAACAAAATACAATATCTATCCGACAAACCGAAACGCCGCTACTTCGGCCGCGTTAAGCCTTCCGATGGACGTTGGACGACGCTTAGGCTCTCTCATGTCTCCGGCTTTTCGTTCCCTTTCTAACACTTCCTCGATACTTAACTTCCTTCCCTCCGTTTGGACACCTACCTCCTCCAGTTATTTCTCTTGTTAAAATTTACTTTTTCTCCTTTTCCTTCTCCTTCTCCTCCTTCTTCTTCTTCTTCTTCTTCTTCTTTCACTTCTTCCTCCTCCTGTGCGACAACAGGAGCGAGGAAGCAGCGCTCGACGCGTACCTCTCGGCGGTCTTCTTCGGAAACTGCGCGTCCTCTCTTCGTCGTCGTGCGTGGGAGCTTGCGTGCGAGAGCTTGCGTGGAAGCTTGCGTGCCAGTTGTATGTGCGCGCGCGTGCTCTCTATTTCCTTCTTATCTTCTCTATCCGCTTGAAAGCCGTCGAAGTGTGTGCGTCAACTTTCTCGTAGAAACGTCAGCATGCGTGCCTAAGTACGTGCGTGCTTGCATGCGTACGAAGACACATAGCCACACACGCGCGCGCGCGCGCTATCGCACGTTCGCTCGCTCGCGCGCTTCTTTTTTATTTTATATGACGAGAATAATCAGTCGACCGGTCCACGGCGCATTCTCTCTCTTTCGGCACTGCGTGGCCCGCAACAGCGGCGGCAGCAGCAGCAGTAGCAGCAGCAGCAGCAGCAGCAGCACACCAGCAACCAGCGGCAGGCACTCCCAGGACGCGCCTCTCTCTCTCTGACAATGTTCCGAGCGAGCAACCCACCTTAGCACTGAAGCTCTCTGCTCGTTTCGGGGGGGTGTTGTGGCGAGCCGTCGCTCTACACTCCGCCCTCCACCACCCTTCTCTTCCTCCTCCTTCTCTTTTTCCTTCCTCTCCCTCTCCCTCTCTCTCTTTCTCTCTCTCTTCTCTCTCTATCTCTATCTCTCTTTCTATTTCTCTCTCTCTTTCTCTCGCTCTCTTTCTCCCTCTCTCTCTCTCGTTCCGTTCTACGGTTAGAGTCGCTCTCCGGTTAGAGCCCCGCCGCACAAGCCACCCTGCGCCCCGGGAGCCAATACCAACCCCATGTGGAAGCCCCAACGCGAGACGTTGGCGATGACTTGCGAAGTCGGCCGAACGCGCCCGAGTCGCCGCCACCCCTGCGCGCCGACACCAACCAACTGCCCTTCCCCTTCTTCTCTACTCTTCCTCCAACTTCCTACTCCTCATATTTCTCTCTCTATTTCTCTCTCTCTCTCTCTCTCTCTCTCTGTCTCTCTCTCTCTCTCTCTCTCTCTCTCTCTCTCTCTCTCTCTCTCCCACTCTCTCTCTTTCTTCAAGCTCTACCATCACGCAGGTGCCGCCCCTGAAAGCTTGCCAAGCCCGCAAAGCACCGCCGCTGCCGTCGCTGCTGCCGCCGTCGCTGCTGCTGCCGTTGCTGCTGCTGCTGCTGCTGACGATGATGTTGATGATGATGATGCTGATGCCGTTGCCGCCACCGTTGCTGCTGCTGCTGTTGCTGCCATGTGGCAGCACCGACAGGAACGGCTGACCGGAGACGCACGATCATCACCGAAATCCTACGAGGCAAACAACGATGATACGAAAGAGACCATGTGGAAACCTCGAGGCGTCGCCGACGCGCCATCAGTGCCGTATCTTTCACACGAAGTCTTTCTTGTTATGTTAGTGTGTGTATCAGTCACGTGAGAAACATCCTAAATTCAAAACATTTCATTCAAGTCCAAGTCCAAAAGATCAAATTTCAAAGCTGCATGAATTCCATTCTCCTGTAAGACTCTCGATCTTTCAAGAGATAGCAAAGAGCATAGCTTTTGATGCTGCACTGGGCACGACCGAGAATCCACGAGCCGCCCTATTTCCCTCTCTCTCTCTCTCTCTCTCTCTCTCTCTCTCTCTCTCTCTCGCTCTCTCTCTCTCTCTCTCTCTCTCTCTCTCTCTCTCTCTCTCTCTCTCTCTCTCTCTCTCTCTCTCTGTTCCTCGTTGCATCTACCCTTCCATATCCCTTTCTCCCACTATGGCACCCATTTAGCCACCCTCGTCGCTCCTCGCTTAGCAAGGTACCCCAGTCGATACTGACACTGTCGGTGTGAGGTCGACTCGTCAGAGGGTGCTGAACGAAGACCAGAAGCGTCGAAAGAGCGCTACGAAAAAAATTCTGCGCTTATCCTGCGTTCGTCCAAACTTATTCCACCCTTCATTCTCCTGCCGTCAAACATCCTCGGCATTGAATGTCCTACAATAAAAGCCCTATCCGATATGGATGTATCGAACACGTCCCTGCATTTTCACCCTTCATCCTATTCTCTCTCTCTCTCTCTCTTTCTCTCTTTCCTATTCTTTCTATCCCTTGCTCTTCCCATTCTCCGCGTTCACTGACTTCTCTTCTCTTCTCTCTCTCTCTCTCTCTCTCTCTCTCTCTCCCCCTCTCTCTATCTATCTATCTATCTATCTATCTATCTATCTATCTATCTATCTATCTCTCTCTCTGTCTCACCGTGCAGCCTCTCGACCTTTCCCTTCCCGACGCTACATACGATCTCGAAATTGTTACGTTTAATGGACCAACCAAGAAACCCCTCGATACTTCCGTACACCCAACGAGCGAACACGCTAATGGCTCGAACACGACCCTAGCTTGAATTCTCCTACTAATCCTTCTCCGGCGAATCGAAGATGATAAATAACGCTTAAGAAGAAAGGTCTTCTACTTTATTCCCCCACGTCGGCTTCAACCATTCTTGTCTCTTCGTATGTCGTAACTCCTGTTATTCTCGGAAGTCGACGTCGAGTAACCCCTCCAAATGAATATATATGATTCTTCTTTTGTATCCTTTATTGGCCTGACACGTCCTTCGAACTTACCTTTGCAAAAAATTGTCTACCACCGTAAAAATAATCGTCAAATTATTTTTGTAAGTAAAAAAAAAATAAATATAGTAATACATGTAAACATCGTAATATAATATTATTAGAAAATTAATCTCGTAAGTATGAAACGATCGAGCGTATTTTTATTTTTTATTAATAATAATAAATAAAATGGCAAATACAAGAAAACATATCCGTACGGTTAATTTGAACCGATAAGTTAAATGAAAGTTAATATTTGGAAAGAATACTTATTTTCTTTGTTCTTTTTTATTTTGTTTTTATAATGCCATCCAGCATACGACACGAGAACGTTTTGTCGACAATTTGAAGGGTTGGAGCAAAGAGAGCTATGGGGTGTGTTGGGGTATATGTGGAAGGGAAGAGGGAGAGGTGGGGTCGTAGAAAGGGGGGCACGTGCGCTCGAAACGACGAAAACACGCGATGCTCTCGTGTACGCGGATACACGCAGGAACGCGATGAAACCTCAGATATGGTGTTCTATGTTCTACGTCGTCGGTAGTAGCTCTACGCGAGTATCATACGTGCGAGGTATTCCCGGTAACTCTCGAATCCTCTCCCGCTAGTTCACGGATTCCTCAAAGTTAACGGGTATGCGTGAAGTTCTTGTTTTAGCGATACGGTCACCGGAATTTCTCGAGGACCCAGGGTGCAATTGTGTTACCTTTGGACGACACGAATGCATCTCGTGCGGACGCGAGGTCAGAGTCACGAAAATTCAACGGAATCCGAAACAGTTGGCAAAGCCAATAGGCAATTGCGTGCCATAGTGGCACAGAGAAAACAAGAGAGATGGAACAAGCCAACGAAGAAATGGGAGCGAGAGAGAGAGAGAGAGAGAGAGAGAGAGAGAGAGAGAGAGAATGTTGAATGAACAACATCATCGATGGAATTAGTGATATTAATAATTCATTCGACTATGTTGAAACAATTCCTTACTCGACTACTATACATACGTTTCCTATTCACAAATTATTCGTCACGATCAACGAGGCTACGCCAACAACCTGACTCGCCATTGTATTGCGTATTTATCGAAGAAGTTTTTAATACTTCATTCTTTCTCTGTATTACGATAACTCGTACGTACCACTTACATATATACATACGTACACGTGGGGCCATCGATTCCATACGGTAAGGATTCTCTCTCGATGCAATAGAATTTCTGTCTTATATAGAACAATATTGGTATGTCCGTTTATAGTATAAGGTTTATATAAGGATATGACAAGTCAAAGCCGAGAGTTTTTACATTGCTATTATTATTGGAATATTAATTCGATATAATAGATATTTAATGTGCAATTAAGTTACGAATCAATTTTTATCTTTTGACGGATTACTTTGGGTTTTTATTACTTACAAATAATTATAGCGACGAAGAAAAAATGGAAAGCTGAGATTGTTGACTTCTTCGATACGTATAGCAATCGTAGCAATCGAATAAGAACGGAAATATAACATCAGACTGATAGCAGGAGAGAAATTTTGTCGAATAAAGAAGGACCTGCAATATATGTCATTTATTATCACAAATGTACTTATGTACGAAGTTCATTAAAAAAATAATAATAATAAAATGGCACGATTCTCGATTTTCTTTTCGAAAAAAAAAAGAAAGGAAGCATCGATGAAGTAATTCAAGAGATAAAATAAAAAAAAACTAAAATAGGTAAGAGGCCGATCGATAGAATTATTTCGAGATCAGTGAAAATTCGAATGGTTTATCGCGAATGGTTTATAGAGATGTAATTATCAGAAGAGTACAACATACATACGTACATACGTACGTATATACATACATATATCCACAAATAGCAAGAACGATTGAAGAAGTAACTCGAAACGCGACAAATGCCAGACGTATTTCCCTGGGGTCCTTTCAATCCCTTGAAGATGGATAAGCCATCTCTTCTGTATCGACATACATACATCGATATATACTTTGAGTAACTCAATTACAACAATCTCAGGAGAGCTGACCTATTGTTGTTCCAGGTAAATAATATTTATGCAAAGTATTTCTTATCTGTTGTTTGGAATTTTTTTTAGTAAAAAAACAAGAAAGAAAAAATTCCGAAAAATAAAAACACCGACCGAAATTTTTAATACGAACGTTGAAAAAAAAAAGAAAAAACAGAAGAAATAGAAATACTAATCTGTAAATAAAATATTTTTATCCAAAATCTTTCAATGTATCTACATTAATAAATCGTAATCATTGATTAATTACATATTATCAAATTAATTACAACACCTAATCGAAAATTGATGACCACGAGTATAATATATATCATACCATTCGAAGATTCTGTTTCGTTTGTTGTTAACCGGCTAACTTCGAGTCGCATAAAGCACGAGCTTTATCTCTGTAATAGCACTACGACGAAAGTGTATGTTTGTGGGAAGGGATGCGAGACCAAAGCCATCAGAGGATAATGCTTCTACGAAGTCATACGCAGTTGTGACTATTACGAGCTACCGATTCCTTATCCCACGAGCATAATACCGTCTGGTGTTCCACAAACGTCTGTTCCGTAAATGTCGCGGTAAATGGACCTAAGAACGCAAAATGAAAACTACGAAAGTTTTCTTGGTATACGCCAACAAAATAGTCCTTCTCTTTAGACTTTTTTAAATTTCTTCAAACGTACCTTTCATATTACTCGTCGACTCGTAAATACGTACCTATTGCAATTTCCTATGCAATTTATACTACAGGTTTAATCTTTAAAATTGCAAAGAAATTTCTATAATGGACCGCGGCAACATCCCTATAGGAAAGTGTCTTTCCGTGGATTTGACTAATTTTTGGATGTTATACGGTTATCGTCATCTCGAACAAATGTCTCGATATAAAACACAACTTGATCTTACGAGCACGTTACCGTACCACTACAAGTCCTGGAAGATTCAGATTTAACGTGTAAATGTATAAGCATTTGACCCAATATATACATATGTACATGTGACCCTCGTTCGAATGTGAGTGCGTGCAGGTACATACAAGTTTAATATACATATATTCACTTTATATATATATATATATATATATATATATATATAAGGGTTAAGAGAAAATGGGGTTAATTAAATATTCTATGAATAGTATACAAATATATTATTTTCATTTAATTAAGAAGACCTAATATTAGAAACAATGTAAGAATATTTTTTGCGCCGAAAGACATCAAAACAAATACCAATCAACTTATTGATCTAACTTTTAAAAAGATGAAAGAAAAGAAAAGGAAAAGAAAATATCGATACATTCGTGATAGGAACATCGTAACGAGTGTTAGGTCGATTAATCGAATGAAAGAAACGGGAAGGTGAAAAAGTTAGTCGTCGAGACGATCACTCAAGGCCGTTTGAGTGGCGTTCGTGAACCTATTCGATCCTCGCACCGCACCGCCTTCCTTTTTCCAGCTTTAATGATGTTTCCTCAAACACCGACTTTTTCCCCTTTTCTTTGAGCATTCGCGCGCTTTCAACTCCCGTGGGAGCGAACGTCTTGCCCGTAACGTTCGTTGAAAGATCAGAATTCGAGCGGATGATGTCGGTGACAGACGGAACGGGACGACACCCCTGGGACTCGCGAGAAAGATAGACGAAAGAGAGTTCGTACCTCCATACTCCACCCACCCACGCGGCCCCTTCCACCATACCTCTTTAGTCCTGTCGAGTTCCCAGTCGAGTCTCCGTTTGTGTTAGCTTCGTTTCTCTACTGACTTCTCAATCGAAAGAAAAACAGAGACGATTTCGATCGTGGAAGTGAAAAAAGAATCTGGAAAGACCCGATCTCTTTCATTCTCTTTTATCTTGGCGATACTAAGAATCGTTAATCCTTTGGAATTTCCAACGAAGACTCTTTTTCTCTCTCAACTTCGTAACAATCACGAAATTACACCAGCCTTATAACTTGATAACGACATACTTAAATATTATTATACTTTTCTAAGGTATTTGTAGTTCCTCCCCCCCATCCCGAATTATTTCACTTTCCTCTCTTTCTCTTTCTATATCTTACCCTCCCTATTCTTCCTTTAATATCATCTTTATTTTTCATCGCTTTGCATGCTAATTTATTCAATCACAGAAAGGACACACTCGATGTGAAACTATTAAAGGGGGTCGAATTAATTCCGACGGTAAAATAAGCTCCATATAATAATCGGCGAAGCATAAGCCGTGACGACGAGGATGCGCCAGATGAGGAACGTTAATATTGTTCTCTTAGCCACGTACACACGCATCTACCTCTACCTACGTATGTACATTACGTACATACGTAGGTAGAATATACCGGGTGTCCCTAAAGGGGTCGGCATAATTTACGAACCGCGAGCGCAAACAGTCATTTAAAGTCTGACACCGCCCTGGCTATTATCCTGAAACTGCAAAGCGGGCCGTGCTTCTCCACCTTCCAAAAAGAGAAAGAGAAAGATGAAGATATATATATATATATATATATATATATATATATATATATATATATATATATAAAGAGAGAGTGAGAGAGAGAGAGAGAGAGAAAAAGAAAGAGAAAGAGAAACTAGAGAAACGGCTTTAGACCGTTTGGTGGATACCAAGAGAATCCAACAACGAACTATAATGGGATTTTAGCTTATCTCACAACCCCCTCCACTTTACCTTTCTCTCCTCCTTCTCCTCCCCCTCCCCACAATCCCCACTCTACTGATTTTCTTCACTTTCTACTCCCTCTATCCCCGTTCATCCTCAGTCCGCGAGATATAGAAGATTGGTCGGTGCGTGAGACCACATTAATTACCGGTACACGTCAGGAGGCTCTTTCGAATCAACGCGAGTATCCTCTTCTAGCCCTCTAATCTTCGGTCTCATTCTAACCCACGAACCATCACTAATAACATCGCCACCTCTCATTCTTTCTCCCTATTTCTCTCTGAGCTCCTCGGTAGATTCCTCAACAGAAATTTCAAGAATGCGATTTTAACTGTAACTTTCATCGTGATTAAGGAAGATTGCTTCTGTCTGAGAGGACATTCCCAAGGCCCGGAATTGATTAATAATTCGCTTCGACGATACAACGTAGCGAGAGAGAAAGAAATATAAGAGGGACAGGGAGAGGGAGAGAGAGGGAGAGAGAGAGAGGGACAAGAACAAAGTGTTGCATTGCTCGCGTTCCAAAATAGTTCTAGAGGAAACATCGCTAAACTATCTCTCTTTCGAAACGACGAACAAAGTCGATCGCCAGAGTTACGTCGTTCGGCAACTTGAAAACATTCGGCTTAGCTTAAACTTTTGAACAATTAATGGAAGTAGAGGAAAGGAAGTGAAAAGTGTAATCATGTGTGCGAACGATTATTATTATAATTATTAATATTATATTATTAATTAAACATTATATGTGTATATACAATCTTGATCCTCAACAAGTTTCTCGATCATCTTCAAAATCGGATTTATTATAATCGCTCTACAAGTGATCAAAAGAAATGAATGTGAAACCTTTAAGTCTAAACCTTTTTACGAATGTTATTCTTTCTCGTTTAATCGCAACAAATTCATGACGTTTGATTCGTCTATTTATAGGCTATTACGTTGTAATAATAAAAATATATCAATCTGTTTAAAAGTAGTAAAAGAAAAAAAAATAAAAAAGAAAGGAAAAGATATCGATGACAAAAATATTGCATTAATCGGAATATTATTTCTAAAGAAATTTTAAAAGAAACAATTTATTTAAAGAAACATTTATTTTAATATTCGTATCTTCAAAACAACTCGAAGCAATTTGACTCAATAAGAAAAAAACGTTAGTTGAGTCACATTATATATAACGTTATCAGCAATATGTTTTACCTCTTGTAAAGACAACACGTTATATTAATTTTGTGATTTTGTGACTGTTACTGATAGTTAAGGATGTCATAGTATCGGTGTTATATACGTCCCGAAACAAGGATTATGGGGTCGAGTGATAAGGGAGAGGGGGAATGTGAAGAAGGAAAACCGGACGAAAGCTGATGGGACTCGATCGATCTTTCAGGAAAGTTTGGAAATTGAGTGTGAATAGCGATAGACCGATGGACGATCCTCCGGCTTGCCAGCCGGAAAAATAATTTGGAAGATTAACCCAGTGACGTCCGAAAATGAATTTTCTCTGACAGATAAGCGGAACTTCCTTTATATATTTTCTTTTTTTTTTCTTTCCTTAGAAATGATTTATGATCGGACGATCGATACACTGCGTCTCTTGCTTTCTCTCTCTCTCTCTCTCTCTCTCTCTCTCTCTCTCTCTCTCTCTCTCTCTCTTTCTCTCTCTCTCTCCGTAAAATTTCACGAGAAAAGAAATGTCAATAATCAGAAAAAAACCTTTTAGAAGAGAAGAACTAATATAAAATTTTTTTTATTAATTTTGAACGTTCATACGTAACTCGAACGAGTCATCGTAAAATAATATACATCATCGTAAATTGCGCTCAGTTTACTAGACTATTAGCAACTTCGTATGGCAGCGAAGGGATAAGAAGGGTATATGCAAAGCGAGAAAGAGAGAGAGAGAGAGAGAGAGAGAGAGAGGGAGAGAGAGAGAGAGCGAGAGAGAGAACCTGTAGTGAATTTTGATGCACCCATGTACAGAGCATATTCCTTACACCTGCCGGATACAGTACATGCAACGTAGACAAGACCCAAGAGTGTAAGCTTATATGATCTATGTGCTAATACAAGTTGTCACAAAAGCAATATTAATTGTATGAAATAGTACAAAGTATTTCCGACTAAGTATCGTTATCTTTTAGGATATGAACTTTTTCTAACAAAATAAGAAAAAAGAGAAAAGTAAAGAGAACAACGTTTCCAATCTCACACGATTTTAATTGTGACCTAACGAAATGGAAAAAAGAAAGAAAGAAACTACTACGAAAATGGAAAGAAAAATAAATTTTCCAGTTGATACATTTCTAATTCGAATAGAAATGAACCGGTAGTGCGACGATTCGAATCAAAGTGCATTCGCTCCGATAACTCGGTCCATCTACGATGACAGACGTTTTTAACGTTACAAACGATACTTCCGTTATTTCGGACTACAATTGGATCATCGAACTTGTCGTTCTTGAAAATTTCTGTACGAGGACGCACCTACGTGTAAGTACAATAACAGTATACATGTATATATGTATGTATGTATGTATGTATGTATGTATGTATGTATGTATGTATGTATGAGAATGTGTGTACAAGAGAGAATATATAACGAATACGTATTTACGTAGGAGAGGCCAGTTACCTCTCGTTTGCACTCGAATGTGACGTCATAGTACTTCTCGAGCTAGTACTTCGCACCAGGAAAGCCAGAAAACAGTCGCATTTGTCATTGTTATAACGGAAAAGGAATAGTACATACTAGAAAGTAGAGAAAGGTTCGCATAGTATGTGTGTGTGTGTATTTGTGTATTTATGTATATGTGTATATATATATACAAGTATATGAAAAGTAAAAAAGAGAAGTATTGGAAGAAAATAGATACGAGCTTGAAAATAAAGACAGACTTAATGAGTAGTCCTATTACTATCATATTATAACGTAGAGAAATAGCGATAACGTGAAGAAAGATGAGAACTTAGAAAGAACTTGCGTTACTTCGCGAAAGGGGAGGGATTCTCAATTATTATATCTTGTATCGTCGAGCTAAAAGCTTCACAAATTTTCTCTCTCGCTCTCCTCCCCCTCATCCTCTCTCATATGGTATAACCAGAGAAAGAGGAAAACCTGTCCTTCTTTTACCAAAAAAGACTACATCAAACATTATTCGAATTAATTGTAAACTACAAAGTACAGTAGCGCGTATTATATTAGGCACGACCTATTTTGAGATGGTTTATCGTTCTATATATTATACATATACCGTTGGAGCAATCTATCTACGTCATGTGAACATAGTACCAAACTAAAGATTATTAGCTGGATACCAAGGATCTATTAGGACGATATGAATACTCTATATTATCCTTCGACGATGTAGCAAATCTATTTACTATAGAGTCCTTCCAAAATCTACGAGGATCTCATAGCTAATGATGTTCTTTACGCTTACATACTCACCCACGCTCGAAGTATCACAAATCAAAGTTAAAAGCTAGTCCATTAAGATGGTAACGCATGGGATACTCGATGATAATAAAATAGATCCTTGTATATAACAAAAGTTTCATATAAAACGTCGAAAAATTATCCTAGCGTTATATAAAACATAATATGATTATATTTTCTTAGCGTAGCGGCAATTGTTTCATGGTTTGTGTATCGTAAAGAATCAATAAACAATAAAACCTTATGTCTCGTATGAATAATGTGTTTTCAAACACGTACACAAATAATCCATAGTTTTATTGGATCGTGTCAATAAGTAGTGTCGGAATTGTTGGTTACATTTTTATCGAAAATTAATCAACTCCGATAAGATCGATGGCTAATGTTAGAATTTTCGATAGAAAAGAAAAAAAAAGAAAAAAAATATTGAAAATTCCTATATAACTTAATGACTGACGCAAAATAAGCCACGTAACTTGTATAACACGAAACGTATTTCTTGTATCTCCGGTAAATTGTCCTCTGTCGATTGTGAATGATCGTCGTTCGGTAAAATGAAAATCTTTTCGGACAACGTATATGCCGATTAATCGAGATGGTTTTCACTAAAAGCGCATAGTACCAATGTCAAATATAAATCATAAACGATGAGAACGAGCTCGAAAACGATGTTGTCGGAGCGCTTACGCAGCTGTGCGAGTAAAAGAGGGCAGTTACCCTTGACGATGACATCCGAGAGTGGCACGGCAGCCATCCTCGTAGTGCTTCACACGAGGAAACCCGGAAAATAATCGTGTTTATTAGAGAGCTGTGTTCGTTCGTGTCTCCAAACGTTGAAATCGTATCTCAACTTTGTCGACGTTCCTAACACTTCTATTTCTATAGTAACGAAGAATTCGGTTAACGGGAAATAAAGGAATGGAAAAACAAAAAAAATAGAGCGAATGAAAAAGAAAATGAAAAATAAGAAGAACTCGTGCGGGAATACGATAATAAATCTTATCAAATACGTGAGTCAGTGTAGTGTTACTTCTATCGACGTGTTAGTGACTTTCGTTATTCGATTCGTTGAATGGATTGTATAATGACGCTAGCAAAACTATAATTATATAAACTGTGTAGTAATAACGAAAAAAAATATTGTAAAAACGGTGTAATCACGTAGCGATCATAAGAACAATCATAAATAAGGAAATATCGCAGAGAACGAAAGGTAGCACAAAGAAAATGGACGAAAAAAATATTCCTTTAAAAAAGAGTTGAAAGAGATTAACGCATAATTTAAGCCTTCTTCTTTTTTTTCTTTCTTTTTCATCGTTTTTCTCTTCTTTTTTTTCATTCTATTACATGCGGAATGTCGGAGTTGTACGAGTGAGTCTGCGCTGTTGAAGTTCGTTCACATGGCGCAGGTACGGTTGAGCACGTCGGTGCATGCGCAATGGTATATTGATCCTGCGAATCTAAGATGCATGTACCATCATCCAGTGGTCCATTGGCTGTACACAATGCCATTTCTGTTCTACGTTCTTTCGCCGTTTCATTGAACGGTACAAACCCGTGTGAGTAATGCGATACATAACTGATCCTTCTTGCATTTCCGATCGATAAAAGCAAGACCAGAAGGAAGATCGTGCGAGTTGCCGTTTAGATTATGACATCTATCGAGAGCCACGAGATTTCCCCTGCGAGATACGCGAACCGACACTTTTTGGAATCCTGATTAACGCGTACGTAACCATTTCGCGTTTCACATCTATCGAAAAGATTGAAAGATTCACTAAGGTTTAACTTTTTTTTATATAACAAAAAAAGAAACCACGCGTAATTTGATTCTATCTATTTGGCATATCCAGCAATATCAATATAATATTAATTAAAATCTAAGGCATAGTTTATCTAAAATTAATCGTCGTTTTTGAAGCGTACCGTTATATATATATATATATATATATATATATATATATATATATATATATATTCGATGAAAAAATTCAATCTGTTCGAAATTTTCATATATATATGTATGTATGTGTATGTATATATGTGTATGTATATATGTATATATGTATATATATATATATATATATATATATATATATATAATTAAAAAAAAAATTATAAGATTTATTTAAAATTTGTTGGAAATTGTTTTGATAACAAAATCTATTCATAAAAGATTGAAATTTGTTAGGCGATATCTATCGAAGGAAATATTAACCGGAAGATATGATACCCCAATATGTATGAACGATTCCAAGTTTAATTTCGACTCCTTCGGCATAAAGTCAATATAGAGAGATGGTAGTTAATGCAACAGGTTCATAAATCCCTGACTAGCAATAGCATATAAAGCCTAGTTAAGTTAACGTTATAAAGGTAAAAGTGTCGATTCTATTAAACTACAGCCTCGTTTCGACAATAATTTATTGATCGACCTACAGTCGTCGATAATGCTAACGGGAAGGGAAATATTTCTCGGCTGATTGGAGTAACATTTTTTTTTAGATTTTGTTTTTATATATAGTTTGTTCTTTTTTTTTATTTTTTATTTTGATAAAAAGAACAAGAAAATGATCGAAATATTTTCAATTTTTTACAGGGAGCCAATAATAATATATAAATAAATGTACGCGATCGAACTATAATGATAGTCAGATTAATTACCGTGATCCTCACAGCGAGGATTTGCTACGGGAATCCCGACGCTAAACGACTTTACGATGACCTACTCTCGAATTACAATCGTCTTATTCGACCCGTTTCGAACAACACAGATACGGTCGTTGTCAAGCTAGGTCTTCGTCTCTCACAGCTCATCGACCTGGTAAGACAAATTTATAACTCGTTAACCCTTTTTTAAAATATACATTTATTATAATATAAATATTTTGCAAAAACAAAAAAAAGAACAAAAATGAAACTAACAATTTTATATACTTGCAGAATTTAAAGGATCAAATCCTAACAACGAACGTTTGGCTAGAACATGTAAGTATAACGATGTTATAAGCTGCTATTGCAATGATCTTAATATTAAAAAAAAATAATAATAATAATGATAAATGAATTCCGTTAACTTTTAGGAATGGCAGGATCACAAATTTCAATGGGATCCATCGGAATATGGAGGTGTAACAGAACTCTATGTACCAAGCGAACATATATGGTTACCCGATATCGTACTTTACAACAAGTAAGAAATTTCATCCTAAAATACCTCCTTTTATACCTGATAAAACGGATAGAAAATACTGTAACATCAATTTTCAGCGCCGATGGAGAATATGGCGTGACCACCATGACAAAAGCTATTTTACATTACACGGGTAAAGTCCTCTGGACACCACCAGCTATTTTTAAATCATCCTGCGAAATCGACGTCAGATATTTTCCGTTCGATCAGCAAACCTGTTTCATGAAGTTTGGTTCGTGGACGTACGATGGTTTCCAGGTTGGTCAGAAAGAATCTAATCAAACGAAAATGCAAAATCAACAATAATCGATGTTCGTTAAAATTACTTTTCAGATCGATTTGAAACATATTAATCAAAGATCGGGAGACAAGGTAGAAGTTGGTATCGATCTACGTGAGTACTACCCAAGTGTTGAATGGGACATTTTAGGTGTGCCAGCGGAACGTCACAAAAAGTATTATCCATGTTGTCACGAACCTTATCCCGACATATTCTTCAATATCACGTTACGTCGTAAAACTCTCTTCTACACGGTGAACCTAATCGTACCGTGCGTAAGCATCTCTTATCTTTCGGTATTGGCCTTCTATCTACCTGCTGATTCAGGAGAGAAAATAGCCTTGTGTATCAACATCCTCCTATCTCAAACCATGTTCTTCCTATTGATATCAGAAATCATACCGTCTACTTCGTTAGCATTACCGTTATTAGGCAAATACTTGCTCTTCACGATGATCCTCGTAGGTCTCTCGGTAGTTATAACAATAATAATATTGAACGTTCATTATCGTAAACCGAGTACACACAAAATGGCACCGTGGGTCAGAAAGATATTCATTCGAAGATTACCGAAGTTATTACTAATGAGAGTACCAGATGATCTTCTCAATGATCTTGCTGCTCACAAGATACATGGACGAGGGAAATCTGGGAAAAAAAGTAAATTCAATGCGGCCGTTGCAGCTGCCGTTCAATCTTCCTCCATCGTTTCTTCTCCGGATTCTGCTCGTCATCAACGTATCGGTGGTACTTTCTACAATTAAGACAACTTTTCTAATATACAATAACAATAATAATAATAATAATATATAAATCGAAATTATATCGTCTTCTCCAGGTTGCAACGGCTTACATACAACAACTGCACACAATAGATTTCTTGGTGGTAGTTTTGGTGGCTACAATGGACTTCCAACTGTCATGTCTGGATTGGATGAGTCTCTGAGCGATGTCACGCCTAGAAAAAAGTATCCGTTCGAACTTGAGAAAGCTTTACACAATGTGATGTTCATTCAACATCACATACAACGGCAGGACGAATTTAATGCTGTAAATATTGACGGATATAATTAATCTCCTAACTTTATGCTGAATCATATTTTTTCTTTGTTTTTTTTTTTTTTTTTTTTATATTTTTGCATCTATTTTCAACGCTAAAATTACTAAATCAGTAAAAATAATCGCTTTTTGATATCTTCTTTTATTACGATTATCAAAATTATCATTACTAGAGTAAAATATCAATCGAAAGATTTTTTTATTTATCTATTAATATAAAATTAAGTAAATTGTAAACGATAGCTAAGTATTCTTTCAAGTACTTATCAAAATTGAAAAATATGGTAAAAATAGATCGGTAATTCTAATATTAATTACCATAGCGATTTATATGAAATTATATTTGTCTAACTTAACAAAAAAAATCGTCCCTAAAGATGTAAAGTAAATATAGAATTTTTATTCTTTACAGGAAGATCAAGACTGGGGTTTTGTCGCAATGGTTCTCGATCGACTTTTCCTCTGGATCTTCACGATAGCTTCCATAGGTGGAACATTTACTATTCTCGCCGAAGCTCCTGCACTCTACGATGATACTAAACCTATCGATATGCAATATTCTTCCATTGCTCATCAACAATATTTGCCAATGGGACAAGAATTTATAGAGCCACCTATTGAAATATAATAACGTCATTGGTTCATATATTAAGAATACAATGTACAGTTCATGAAAATCCTCTTATCTTCCAGTATTTTCATGGATACGAATACGTTAAAAGAAAATCTGAAAGACAAGTTACGATGTTGCTCTTTAAAAAAAGATAAAAGAAAGAAAAAAGATAACATTACCGACTAATTCTAACGTCTAAATGATAAATACGTTTCTCGCTAGAATATTTAAATGTACTTATTCGTAATTAGTCCACTTTCAGTTTCTTACTCGCAAAACAAACAAAAAACAAGAAAAAAGAAAGACGTATCGAGTCGTTTAAAGGAAATAAAATGTTTAACAGAGAGTCTCTCCATACAAATGTATTCGCTCTCTTTTAAATCACGATCAATCTCGAAATAAACGTGGCCTAAAAATCAAAAGATTAATTAACGTACATACATACTCGACGAGATTCGTCATCGTGCCTTACCCACGTGACGTTTCTAACGAAATGTGGAAAAAAGAAAAAATATTCCATTGTATGTTTATCTGATTCGACCTATCATTAGCTCGAGAAAAAAACACGATTCTTTTCTTGATTGAAAATACTACTAATAGATTTTCAAGTATGCTAATAATATGTAACATAAATATGATACAGATGTAAGATCGTTAATACTATTCTAATAATAGGGCGGGGGAGGGGTATAAATAATTTGTCCATCTTTAATTGTGCATACAGAAGCATGTTGATGCTCCAATTAATCTTCCCGATGAGCAAATAAAAATAATAATAATATGTTATAAATATATACATACATATGTGTAGGTATAAGTTTTCGATTAAATCATAAGCAAGATCTTTTTTATTAAAAGTGGCTAAAATATAATCGAATTTGTTCGATACACGCTGTATGCCTATGTCAATATAAATAAATAATAATTACACTGATATATTCGTAAGAGTAAAAATTATTCAAAATTATTTTATATATACTCCAACGTACACTTCCTTTTTCGTCCTTTTTCTAATTATCACGCTCCACTTTCCTTTCTGTTCTACATGAAAAGAGCGGTTATACACAAAGGCTTACTAATGATATAACGAGATCTTAAGGTCTACATATAATCACACTGAAAAAGAGGATTTGAAAGAAATTTCTAAGTTGACTTGAGATTCACTCTATATTGTTAATCCTTTCGCTACAATAGTATCTCCCGTGAATACTCTGTTGCTATACGGGCAGACAGAACATCAACATACACTTCAGCGCAGACCACATGTATTTATTACGAATTAAACGTATAATTTATTGCTAACAGAGTGTAACATTGAATACTTCGTCGCGCGTCATAATTATAAATTATTGGTATCTTATTTGTGTTGTATCGAACTAATTTAATAAGTATAATTTTATGAATAAATGTAAAATTTGAGACCGACTGAACTTCATCAGAAAACTAGGAATCTATTATTACAGTTCGGTAAAATAAAAATCTACTATCATCAATCGGTAATACAGCTTTTATGCCAGCTTAAGAAAATTTGTGTGTAATCGAAAGCTTTAATATTTTCTGGCTGAATTTTATTTGATCAAAAAAACAAATCTCTTCTGTTACCACCTGAATCTTCCCGATCAGTAAAGCGAGGTCTACTGTTACTGATTGAGTAATATCTACCTGATAAGGGAGAGATCTACTCTAACCGACTATTACTTGTTCAACAGAGTAAATAAAATGTAAAATAAACCTGATCGTGGGTTTGTACGAATGATGTAAATAATTATGACAATATTGGTGTGGTCGACCGCACATATAGAGAAATTACATGTAAGGGTATCGGAACTGGGAGTAGATATGATAGAAATGACGAGACGATGAAAATAATTGGAATTATGGAAATAATGATGAAAAGAATGATGAAAATGAAAACAATAAAAATGAAGATAATGACAATAATGATAATGATGGAAAAAGTAACTAATCGTGTCAGGATTATCTTTCAACTGTCCGGTTTTCACTGTGAAATGAGATGCAGACCTATGCAAACCTGTGAAATGTAACTGTTCGTTTGCTTTTTCATTCAATTTCAAATAATCGAATAAAATTGAAATGGCATTAGTCTCTGAACTATGGTGATGACTATAATCGATTAACTGACATTCAATTTGATTAAATGTGGAGCTGTCTTCGGCCTGCTAGATGTCACCAAATGATCACCCATTATCCCACGCTCGCTATATCCCTCGATGATTCAAATCACCCATTAAAATTTCACGTTTATTCAAAACTTCGATTATATTAATTCAACGCAACTCGATTAAGAAAATGATAATTTTGATGACGCGTGACAAAGTATCAAATGTTACGCTCTGTCAGCGATAAAGTATACGTTCATAGTTCGTGACAAAGTACACGATCGTACCGCGCTCAAGTGCACGCTCATATTCTGACTGCCCATATAGCCAGCAGAGTACTCGAGGACAATGCTGTCGTATCGAAAAGGTCTTAATGTCTTAAAAATATAAAAAAAAATTGTATTATCTTTGCAGGAAATAGTGTTTCTTTTTTTCTTGTAATAGACTCCCGCGTGTTTTTATTAGTTTGTGATTTCTAAAAATCAAACAAATCATTACAATGTAAATTTTTGAATAATGTCAAGCAGTCCGATCGCATTGTTCACATTTCAATTTGCTAAATTTCAGAACACCAAGTTATCTTATCTATTTCGCAACTGACGATGCGACAAAATTTTATCATTATAAAATGTTATAAATATTACAGATGAGTATCAATTTTGTAACATTAATTTCTATATTTCGACATAAATGGCGCAAATATTAATGATACTCGAGGTATTTGTTCTAAGTAAATCAAATAATAAATTTGAATGTATCGTAAAATTAAAAGTAAATTTTTTTCTTTTTCTTTTTCTTTTTCTTTTTCTTTTTCTTTTTCTTTTTCTTTTTCTTTTTTCCATTAATGGAATAGCAAATCCATCGCAATATACACAAGAATACTTATTATATACAATACTAGCATGTGAATGTATATATTATATATAATATATCACGTATAATACAAATATAAAATTATATATAGTAATAATATAAAGGACATGCGTGGAATACTCTTAGAAATATATTCATTATGGCAAATACATGTGTTTTCTTTTTCTTCTTTCTTCGAAAACATTTTTCTCCTTCTTTCAATATACATTCATAAGAAGACGACATAGCCTTTATATAAATAATTTCATTGAGCAGTTAAAATAAAATAAATCCAACGCGACAAACTATCACGGGTACTCACTCGCTCAACACCCTGTATTATAATTATTATTCTCTTATTCGAATGTATAAAGCGCACATTTCATGTTGCATTCTATATCATAGAAAAGATTGAAATATTTACGTTATGTGCGCTTTGTTTAATATTATATCCCTTTCAAAGAGCTCGCTCTTTTTTTCACTATAAAAAAATAAAAATTCTCATGAACGTCATACAGCAGGAAGTCAGATGATTTTTATTGCGGATTCTTTTCCTCTAGAATGAAAATATATCAAAATAACAAGGTCTACCGTTGTACTTTCCGTAATTAATTATAAATTTATTTTAAATACTAGAAAGAAAAAATAAAAAAGAGTACATGATATAATAAAAAGGAATATTCCTAAATTCCAGTCTTCCACACACGCGCGGTTTACACACCTAAATACACACATAAAATATATTTATATATGTGTATAATATATATATATATATAAATATATATATATATATATATATATATATATATAACTACTATATTTGCGTGTGTGTGTGTGTGTTTGTTTGTGTGTATATATACATACATCGATCGCTAACTTGTTACATCGAAAACGTTTCAAGGAGGTACGCATATTCTAGTTTTCAAAAAAGGATCTCTTTCGAAATTCTGTCTCCTTGTTGAGAAATAGTTTTACTATATCGCATGTGGAATGTAATAAATGCAAGCGAAAATAACACTGTTATATGTCCTTACTAACGATGATATAAATGTATTATCGCTTTCTCAGTCCCATTCGCTCTACTCTTTCATACGTACGGCTAATTCTAATTGAATAGAATTTAAACTAGGTGACTATCACTCCATATAGGTTACATTCGAATGTTTCTTAAGAATAAGCGTAAAGCTTGCATGTATACACACATATACAACACACCTATGTCATACATCATACGTACATACATACATACATACATACATACATACATACATACATACATACATACATACATACATACATACATACATCATACATACATACATACATACATACATACATACATACATACATACATACATACATACATACATACATACATACATACATACATACATGCATGCATACATACATACATGCATGCATGCATACATACATTACACACACACACACACACACACACACACACACACACACACACACACACACACACACACATCACGCGCGCGCACACGCACGCACGCACACACGCACACACGCATGCATGCATCATGCATCATATATGCATTATACATACACACCTATGTCATACATACATAATACATATATTCATACTTACATACATACAAACATACATACATACATACATAATATATGTAGGTATCCTTATTAACCACTCTTCCGTTACTTTTTATGCGCGACAAGTATAGAGTATCGAATAAGTAGTTTGTTATCTTTTTTGTTTTTCTTTTTTTTTGGTTTTCTTGTTTTCATGGAATAACACAGTACCTAATTACATGGAAGGCTTAAAGAAAGTGCGTGTCAGCTAGATGCACTTTTTATAGTAGCAATCAACCCTTCCATGTACCAATATAATTTTTGCAGCTAGGACAAAAGTGATGAACGCTCATGAAGGCGCTCATGCAGTACGGCAAACAAGAGCATAGACAACATCTGAAATGAAAATTTTATCGATCTTACGTAATCCTTGTCGAGAAATTAATTTTATGTTAGATTAAATCGCATTCGTTCTAAAGGCCATAAATTTTCCTTTTCCTATGTATATTATCATTTTTATCGATAAATAAAATATATCAGATATATGATATATAAATATATGTAATATATATAATATATATAAAATATATTATAAATTTATATTAACATATATAATATATGTATATATTTATTATATATATATATATAATAGATAAAAATATATATATCAAAAAAAGGGATATATATATATAGTTATCTATATTTATAAGCATTATGTCTATCAAAGTATTTACCCCAATAAGCAGAGCACGATACAACAGATGTGAGCACTCGGTTGATGATCCGATATCGTAGTGGTCTTAATGTCAGCGTGGCACGTCGGACAAGTCATTTTGATCGCGTGTGGACCTAGGGCGAAGGTTACGTGTTGGTGAATGATCCGCACTTCCGGCGGAGGTGCAAAGTTCTGATCCGTATTAAACGGCTGCGATGCGCTGTGGTCATTCGGCACGACATAATTCGAGGGCATTGGCATTGTAGTCTGTTTCGGTGGCTGGTTATCTGAAATTTGTACAGTAATTCGTTATAAATATTATATCTAATCTGAAATAACATAAAAAATTAAAAGTAAATTAATGAAGAATATATTATCAACACGCATTTATATTCGCAAGTTTCCATTTTATTTTCGACTTTAATGATCGATCGATCACGACGTATCTAAATGTCAATATTAAATTTTGATGCCTTCCATGAAAAATTTTTAACAAATACGTTATAATTATATTTAATACGGACAAATGAAAAATAACGACTAACAAAAAAAACAAAGAAAAGAAAGAAATTAATCAAGAATATATTGTACGTTAATTTTCGTCTTTCACTATTATGGGAAAACTTTCGTTTAATTTTCGATCGCAACGATCGATCACGTATTTTCTAACACCTTTATCATCTAAACAATCTCAATTATCCAAAGTAGGTCATTTATTCAATCGATGTCAACGGGTCTGAATATTATACAATATAACGTACACGTTGGCGGTACTGGCATCGACGATACTCCTACGGGGTATGGTGGATTAGCTAAACCTCCACTATAAGCAATAGCTTCTTCGTAAGAAGGTGGACCTGTTGGTAATGATGCTTGCAAAGGTGCTGATGGTTCCATGTTGCTGCCACCGGGTCCTGTGGTTTTCTCCATATCTTCGAAAATAAAGGATCGATGATAAATGATGAGATTTTTAATGGTGTAATAAACTCGAGGTCTAAAACGTTACACATTAACAGTGATTAACAATCCGTTATACGATTACGAACATTTACATTTAGAATTATCGTGTTTCATCGTTTATGATCTTTTTTTTGCAAATAAATTGTACTACCAAAAAAAAAAGGAAAAAGGAAAAAAAAACAGAAAAAGGGAGAAAAAATAATAACTCAATGGGAAAAGCATACGATTAAAAAAACATATGGATTATCGTTTGTTCGTATCATTTTTCAAATAAAGTGTATCGCAGAAAAATTGATAACACGGTACGAAAAGCATCCGATTAAAAAAAACTTAGATGGATTTTCTCTTTTATTTGTATCATTTTTCAAATAAAGCGTATAATGGAAAAACTGGTAACTCGATACGAAAAGCATACGATTAAAAAAAAGAACAGATGGATTATCGTTTATTTGCATCATTTTTCAAATGAAGTATATCACAGAAAAGCTGATAACTCAATGCGTAAAGCATACAATTTACAAAACATTTATTTTCATAAAAATTGTAAGTGTGTGTATATGTGCGTGCATGCGCTAAAGAAAAAGAAAACAAAAAACAAAAATAACCCAATATGAAATGCATACATTGTTAGATAAACGTAATGTCGAAGATTAAAACGCTGTTTCTAGATTGAATAAACAATGGAGTCTTATTGTTGGTCTCTTATCTTTTCCCGAGAAAATAAAAAGTGAATTGGATGGAGATATAAAAATAATAGTAAAAAGATGTTTGTATAAGGCAGAAATAACTGGATTATCAAGAAATATACTTACGCGTCCATAAGTAACGTTATGAGATATCTTTGCGTGCTTTTAACGTTATGAGATCGAAGGAAAAGAAAAAATTCCGACTGTTTCTGTTATCTTGAAGCCAATAATAATATTACATTCCCCAACGTGTGAGATGTATATACTAACATACATATATTCGTAAGAAAACAATAATTATTTTATAAAGGATCCGTATAATTAAACTTAAATCGTAAATTGAAATAAAAAAAAAAAGATTTGTAAATAGTAGTTCGTCTCATGACAAAAACATACCGAGTGATAAAAGACTTTAAAATATTACAGAATTACAACCGGCATCCATTATAAATGTCGATTAGAATTCTTTAAATGTATTTAGTAATACGGGAGAAGAATATTATTACTATTAAAATATTTCATATTTCTTAGTTATTATAAATTATATATATATATAAATTTATAAGTAAATATATATAAATATAAATTTATAAATAAATATCTATATAAATATAAATTTATAAATAAAAAATATATATATACTATAAATAAGGAATGAATTTATCGTACCTGAAATATAATCCATAAATGTTTAGTTTATAATATGTCATTTACTTTATACATATTATTATTATTATAGATTTAGTATAGTATAGTTAAAACGAATTATTAAAAAAAAAACAATATTAAATCAAATTAAAAATAATAATAATAATATTAATAATAATAAACGTACTTTATTTTTTATTTTTTCAATAAAAGGAACAGCCATTTTTGCAGTAGAGCCAATATTTATTATTAAATGTCATTTACATTCAGCAATGAAGAGAAAATTGATGTGTTACAGTGCAAACGAGCGAAACGAATTTGGCAATTTTTCCTCCTTACAATGAAACCAACGAATGATATGCCAAAAAAAAACACGGTAGTGGTGAAAAAAAAAGTGGCTTATTTATAAAATTCTTAAACTTCTTATAAAATGAGAGTAAGAAAGACAGACAGACAGACAGACAGACAGAGAGGGTGGAGGGGGGAGGGGAGAGAGAGAGAGAGAGAGAGAGAGAGAGAGAGAGAGAGAGAGAGAGGACGAGTACAGTTGTAATTCGCAACCGGAAAAGAAGAAACACACGCATATATACATATATGTATTTACTAGGTACAAATATACATACATCAATCTACTTGAATATTTAAACATAAATAGGCGCTGTGACTTGGAAATAGAAAGTTAGACGTTAAGTAACGTACTCGACGATGACGACGACGACACGAGCGAATTCAACTGTAAGCAATGTGTGCGCAATATATGTGATCGTGTGTGCGTATACACATTTATTTGAATATCGTCAGAAGAATAGTTCCTTGAAAAGAATAGTTACGTGGAAAAGTTTTTCTTACATTTTTTTTTCTTATTTTATCGACCGAATGCAACTCCTCTTAAAGATCAAGAAGTAGCACTTGATGTAAGCTAATCGCATGATTACAAGTAAAAATTGCATACGAATCTCTCTCTCTCTCTCTCTCTCTCTCTCTCTCTCTCTCCTCTCTCTCTCTCTCTCTCTCTCTCCTCTCTCTCTCTCTCTCTCCTCTCTCTCTCTCTCTCTCTCTCTCTCTGCCTCTTTCGAAAATTAATGATAAAAAAGAAATGAAAAAAGATATACAAATTATCGAGAGAACAAATACAACATGGAAGCGTCACCGACCGGTGAGTTGACACAATGACGTAAGATATTTCGTCTCTTGGAATTCGAGATAAATCTATAGATATACAGATGCTTATATATAACGGCCACAACGCAATTCGACCCTTCGTTTTACGCGTCCTCCTTCGTTTTTACCTTCAAACTCTTCCATACATAAAAAAAACTCCATTTCCGATTCGTAAAAAAAAAAAATTAAAAAGAAAAGAAAGAAAATGTACAGGACGGACGCAACAAGCAATAAAATATTATCGACGTAAGAATGATAAACTCACTTTGATATGGAATTGACGAAAGTTTACGTTTCGAACTGTGCCAGTGATTGAAGTTATTTCTTTTGAAAATCTGAGAGATGCTTAGCTATGTAGCACGACTTCTCACGTAAGCACGTCTTTTCTCGTTAACTGTCACAGAATCAACACCAATATCTTTGTGGCCTTTCCTTGGGAATATTCCACACGTGAACCGGACGAGAGCGAAAGGCAAACAACACGCGAAGACTCGACCGACACTGTATCTAAAAAAAAAAAGCAGTCATCGATTCGCACTCGAATTATGTCGATTCTCGAACGACATAACTTATCGATACGATGGATACATCGTATGTATCCTACATAAGATGGCGTCGTTGTGGCGGCGCATTGAGTCCCTAGCATAATTGCGATAATTAAATTGCATCATATATATAACAAGAACTTTTTTTTCAATCGATTACATATCAATACGTGTTGCTTTGTTCAAAATATTTTTTATCTCTTTTTATATTCTTTTTTTTTAAATGAGTAGAAGAAATAACGAGAGAGAAACAAAAAAAACGATCGTTCAGTTCACGTTGCATTGCTAATTCATGTTTTTATCACGGCGCCACTTTAATGCTGTTTTAGTTAACGCGGGACTTTCGAGTTTACTCTTCTGGCCTAAGACTTCCTATCTTATCGACACCAATTGTTTGCCATACAGAACGAACGTTTTAAGTTTAATTTTATTTTTGTCTATTTTTCACGCTCTGCTTGAAAATATAAAGAAAAGGGAATTGATCTTATTCGGATGAAGTAATTATTTACTTGCATTGTTGGAAATTGTTCGAATGAAAGAACAGCAAAAGGAACAATAACATTTTCTATAGTATCCGAATCGTGTACATTATTTGATATAAAATTTAATTACGAAATATATCGAAAGCTTTATTCAATTTGATTAGATATGTAAAGAGGTAATATCGTAATCATATTTTTGTTCCTTTTCTTTTTAATGTCGAATTATTTTCTTTTCTTTCGTTAATACCTATTTCATTGTTCGCCAATCACTAAGATTATTTTGCATTATTCTCAGGGCTGTATCACAAAGATGAGCCTCTGACGAGACATACCGTAGTTTTCTTATAGATTATTATCAGAAAAATAAATTTGAATCGATTAAAATACGTTGTCAATTCATGTCTCATATCTAACGTAAACTTAATTTTTAATTTGGAACATTGTTTATGTAATTTTTATAGGAAATTGAAGTTTTTGAACGTAAAAGAATCAAAAGTCACGCGATAGCTTGATTAAAACGCCTAGGAACTTCCGTTCTCGCTAGTCAGCTGATCAATCCTATTCCTGTCTGCTTGACTTTAGTCGAAAATATGTCTGGAAAAGAAAAACTTCCAATTTTCCCCTCTCGGGGGTAAGTATATTGCGGAAAAAATTTTGTTATCATTATGGAAAAATTGTCTACTTAAAAACGATCATTCCTACATTCTACTTGTTATAATTTTCTTCTATAATGACAAATTTTTCTGTCACCTATAAAATGGGTGTAACCCTATTTCAAAATACACGACGCTTTTCAATCTTTAAGAATAAATTTTTAACGAAACGATCCTTCATTCTGTCAATTTTGTGGTCGTCTTTTCTTTACAAATAATAATACAAAAATGTCAATTTTTTTATATAACTACAGTATATTACATTACAATTGACAGTCGCAAAATAAACATTCGTTAGTATTAACATTCTTTCATTGATTTTGTCAAAATCATAACAACAATGTGATTTAATAAATACATTATTGTACCTATTCAAGTGCACAGATGTTAATGAAATCACGTCTACAAGGTGCACAAAAAGGCCATGGATTACTCAAGAAAAAGGCTGACGCATTGCAGATGCGTTTTAGAATGATTCTAGGAAAAATTATAGAGGTAAAATGAAATTAAATTATATAATGTACGTATTTTACTATATAAAATTATACTATGTACATACTTCATGATACAATATATATTCATTGATGCAATATTCTGTTGCTTTTTTTTTTTTTTTAGACAAAAACTCTTATGGGAGAAGTAATGAAAGAAGCTGCCTTTTCTTTAGCCGAAGCAAAATTTGCTACCGGTGACTTTAATCAAGTTGTCCTACAAAATGTCACTAAGGCACAAATTAAGATACGTTCCAAAAAGGACAATGTCGCTGGTGTTAATCTTCCAGTATTTGAATCGTATCAAGATGGTAGCGATACTTATGAGTTAGCTGGGTTGGCTAGAGGTGGACAGCAATTAACAAAACTAAAGAAAAACTATCAGAAAGCAGTTAAATTGTTAGTAGAATTGGCGTCTCTACAAACAAGTTTTGTAACCCTAGATGAAGTAATTAAAATTACAAATCGTCGTGTAAATGCCATTGAACATGTTATCATTCCAAGAATTGAAAGAACTCTGGCATATATTATATCTGAATTGGATGAACTTGAAAGAGAAGAGTTCTATCGTTTAAAGAAGATTCAAGATAAAAAGAAAATAGCGAAATCAAAGGTACACAAATTTTCTACAAAATATAAAGAACACGTACACATCCAAGAAAATTATTTATACGATTTTTATAATAAATCTTTGTTTTTAGTCTGAGGCAGCTAGAGCAGGTATGATTTCTGCTGGTAAAGAATCAGAAGCTGCAAATATGCTGGACGAAGGTGACGAGGATTTACTCTTTTAAACTATGTACAGAGTATGTTCGTACATATTTTATTATTAGGAATAAACCACGAAAATAAGTAGAAATACCTGAAAGAGCAAACCTTCGAAATGTCACGAAGTGCGATTTCATAGTTCATTCTTGCTCAATAAGTTGTAACTCTAAGGACACACAATTTCATTTAATGAAATCTTTAAGAGAGATAAATGTTAACAATACCATCTCCTTGTTCATAGACCCATGCTAATATTTTAAAAATATATTTATACAGTAAATCTGTATTATGATTGATATCAATGTTATTAATATTTTTTGATTATATTCCTTGAAAGAATCACTTGTACAGAATCTATTATTGTATAATTTGAAATTATTTTAGCAAGAGCTAGTATTGTATATCTATCGCTATGTCAGCTTCTACTAGTATCTGTATTTTTTAAAAATATTCCAAATACTGTTATTGTTAATAAAGTTGATAAGGTATAAAAGTAAATGTTTGTGCATAATTTCACGGCGAGAATAACGTCCGATTTGATAGTTTCTCGTCAAATACTCGGTAATATTTTATCGTCAATAAAAAAAATATATGTCAATACTATTTGCCATCACTAACATTTATTACATTATACTCTTACGACCCACCCACGACCTCTTTAAATTCCATTAATTACGAGTACTAAATATAATTTAGCACCCTTATTAGACTTAATTAACTCTTCGACAAAAACGACGGATACAAATTTATTTATTAATAAATCGTTATCGAAAAGCATGCGCATGAACATTTTAGATAGCTATGAATTAGTATTGTTTAAACTGTATAGAAAAAACAAAGGAAAAGAAAAATTATCGGTTTTCCTTCTTGTAGAGAATTTGACCCTTTGGTAATAAAGACGTCATTGCTTAGCTATTGTTTAATAATAATCGTAGGGAAGTGAACTTTCTTGAACTGGGTCAATCAATATATGAACCTCTCTCTCTCTCTCTCTCTCTCTCCTCATACGATACAACCCTCTTTAGTTACGGAGATGCGCGTGTGAAAATTCCTTTCAGTGCGCGTAAAATTTGTCCTCTGCCCAGCCCAAAGATGTCCGATAATTTAACAATCGCAGAGATTCCAGAGGATCGTTTTGACGATGCCATTGATCATTTGAAATGGAACTTCTTCGCGGACGAACCGTTGAATCATGCTGTTGGATTATGCAAAAAAGGGGAGTCTCATTTCGAACTCGAGAGACATTGTCTATTGACTTTGAAGCAGGGATACTCCAGGATGCTAGTGACCGAAAATGGAACTGTAAGTTTATTCTCTATGACGATTGACTACATTCGAAGAGAATCTTTCTATTCCGTATATTCGAATGCCCCTATCCTTTCCCGCGTTTTTTTTTTTACAAATTACCCCGTTCTAAATTTGAACACAATATTTTGCACCCAATTGATTTACACAACACGTTTCGATATTATTCGAAAATTTTTTGTTTAGAGATAAGATCGTCGGAAAAATAAAAATAAAAAAAAAAACGTCTTTATAACAGATAGCAGGTATGGCCCTAAATGGTGTCTTGAACGAGAAGGAGAGAGATGAAGCTAGTCGACGACTGGAGGAGATAGATGACAAACAATTTAAAAAGATTTTCGGGCAGCTTTATAAAGTCAACAAAAAGGTCAATCTATTTTGGAAATACAACGTGCAGGAATTATTCGAGTGCCGTATTTTGAGCGTCGACGAGAATTTTCGCGGGAAAGGCTTGGCGAACGTTTTGATGTCGGATAGTCTTGAAGTTGCAAGGAAAGCTGGTTTCAAGGTAACGATAGTGATAGCAAATATTCGAAACGTTTTATGAATTATATAAAGCATTATAAATGTCAAATGGAATGAATTTTATGCGCTTGTGTGTAAACGCATGTACTCACGAATGACTTGATGTCGATAAGTGTTTTACTTATAATTGAACTATTATTAATTAAGAACGACGATGATAATACATCGATATGTAGACTTTTACTATGTTCGTTTAGCACATATATATTTGTACGTATGCCTCGACAAACGATATCTTTTATGAAGTACACAATTTTTTTTTTGTTTCAGCATGTACTTCACTTTATATGCATGGGATGATTTTCATTTACAAAGATGTAAATTACAAAATGCACTCATTGTTGTCTTTTTCTGGAAGGTATTCTCGTTGTATAAGATTTCAATGAGGATTTAAATTTCTTATTAAACAAATTATTCCTATTTGCATTTTCAGGTATTCAAGGCTGATGCAACTGGTATGTATTCTCAAAAAGTTTGTTTAAAGCATGGCTTTCAAGTCGAAGCAGAGATTCCTTACACGGATCTTCCGGAGAACATCAGACCAGCGCCACCTCATCAAGCTGTAAAGCTGATGGTAAAACTGTTGCATTAGACAAGTATCTTATCCTATGTAAAATATATGTATCGTTGTGACAATAACAATTCTCTAATATACTTGTTGGTGACGTAAAAAGATGCATATATGTCTATACAATAATTCAGTGTGGAAAAGCTGGAGCACGCATTTTGCTTAGAACGTATAAATCAATAATCCAAAAATTCGGTTACTGGCACCGGTCTATGTGTTCCAAGCAAAGTTATAAAAAATTCTTAACTCAACGATTCTAATAACTGTTGACGATCGTTTTTACATTTTGTTGATTCAGGAACAATGTAAAAAAAAATTATTGATTCTAATTCTGCTTAACAAAGGGGTTGCATATATAAAATAATAAAATATATATATATATATATAATAATAATAATAAAATATCTATATATGAATCTGTTAAATATTATAAGAGATTATATGATAATGATGTATACATCACTAAAGACAATAGTCTGATGGAAAGTTATAATATATAAGCATGTAATGAAAAATTATTTGTTTTCTAATAGCAATATACGAAAACGAAAGAGACAGTATATAACGTTTAACGTTTCAAAAAACAAATTTACGTTTTCATTGCAAGAATTGGTGAAGCACGAGACACAGAAAATTTAAATAATCTGTACATTTTATCTCTCAAACAAAACGAAAAATTTAATGTACAGTAAGATATATGAATACAAATATGAATTACAAGATGACGGGTCCATTCGCAAATAATTATACAAATTATGAGAAATAGTATTTTTGTCGGTGTCACGTGTTATGAGAAATATATATGTTATTTTGTAAGAATATCCGCCAAATAAAGTTTATAATAATTTATATCGCATAATGTATCCTTAGAATAAACTTTCCATTTCATTCTACATAACTATGGGTGATTTTAAACAAAAGACTGAAAGTTATAGTGTTTGGTTTAATTCAAATAATAATTACATTATTATAAAATGTAAATTAATTACAGATGATAATGCATTTAGCTACATATACAATAGTACATATTCCATTTACATAGCTGTAAATCATATAATTGAAAAATTTTGATCTTTTTTGAAGTACATTTAAAAATTAACTTGTGGTCTGAAGTGCTGTTGTAACTTGTTTGCTTTCAAATTTAATTTTAAATTATATTTAGCTTGTATTCTTTGCATAAATTTAATATCTCTAGCTTTTTTAATAGCTATTTCCTTCTTCGTATCGACACATCCTAAAGCTTTAAATTGTAATATTACATTACGTAATTTATCATTTTTAGATATAGCAACTGCTCTATTTGGATTTAAACTTTGTTTGTAATATCTCATTAAAGACCGATGACCAATCACATTACCAGATGGTAAAACTAGTTGATAATCAGTATCATCTAGTTCAGGTATTTCAACTTCTGCATCTGGATCTGATGTTTCTACATCAGGATAGCTAGAAGAGTAATCATAAAACTGTGCATATTCTATAAGTGCATCACCCTCATGCAACATTTTACAATGTCCTTTGTCAATCATATGTGCTTTGACTGATTCAACACTTTGAAATGCTTTCCCTGTTTAAACACAATATCTATTTTAATACTTAATCAAATAAAATAAATTTTATAATTATCACATAAATAGATACACTTACCAGAATCATTACACCATATGCACATATAGTTAGCATATATTTTTTCTCCTAAATAAGTAAGCAAACCTTTGATGTCTATACAATATTCTGGATCAGGTATAAAAAAGGAATGCGCCATTGTCATGTGTCTCAAATTTCTTACTATGGATCGACTGTGATTTTTACAAAACAAACAATTGTTATTCTTAATAGGATTATCTGTATCCTCAATCCATTCATCAGAATCTACAGATTCAACATCAGAATCAATATCCATATCGTCTATAGTTCTTTGACTATGACTACCAATTTCAGCTGTTTTGACAGTTGTAGCATTTGAGATAGAAGATATTACAGAAGCTGACAACGCTGAGTCATCTACTGTACTCTCATCTTCTGAATCAGAATGAGGTATATCTAATTTTAATAACTTTTCTCTATGCTTCTTAGATGATAAATGATTTACATATTGATTTTTAGTGTTGAATGTTTTACCACACACTCCACAATACATATTTTCTTCTAATGACTTATCATTTTGATTACGTTGGGCAATAACCCTTTTTTGAAAATCTTCGACCGTAACAGGTGGCAAATCTGCTACTTTCCTTTTTAAATTATATCTATGCCAATCAGATTTATAATGTTGTCTTTGGATCTCCAAATCTTTAAATGCCACACGGCAGGTTATACATGTGAACGGCGAAGTCATATTTTTTATTTCCTGTATATACATAACAATATAATTCAAAAATTATTTAAGTTAAATTATAATCTAGAATCTAAAGTTAAAATATAACTTGAATATTACAACAAATTTATACTATAACTTTTCTGCAATTTATTTTTCTTTTTTTCTTTAAATACAACATAGCAGAGAAGTATTATAGAATCTAAATTGTTTATACATATTAGCGTAAGGCCACTGAATATTACAAACACTAAGCTTTTCTGTGAGGGACAATATTTCAAGATATTTCACAATTATACGAAAATATGTATAATTACCGTCGTGTACGCAGTTGTTGCTTATCAATTAACACTGAAGTTAAGTAGAATAATATGAGAATCTTTTTTTCCACTTCTCTTTTTAATTATATTCTATGATGTACCAACGATACTAACAAAAAATTATTTTTAAATTTCAACACATGCAAGTTTAACGTTCTTACGACAAATGTCGATTAGAATATGCGTAGCGACATCAAACGAAGGCGCACAAGATATCACCGTTATACATATATTCTGTTACACACACACACACACATTATTTCTATATCGATAATCAGGGCCGTAACAAATTGCACTTTAAGACAGACTGTTCATCACCCAATATGTTTACAAGTATTTACATAAAAAATTCTCTTAGTTACTCACGAGTAACAATCATTTAAGTGGTTAAAAGCCTTAAAGAACAATTTTTAAACATTCTTCTGCACAATGTCGTGCATCCTTTTATCTCTATTAAATAATTTTATTGAACCAGCCGTAATATTTTTCTTTCTTTTTAAAAAAAGACAATTGCGATAGGACGGTCAATGATAAAATTTCAAAAAAAAAAAATTTTTTTTTAAATAAGAAGAAAAAAGGAACTTGATACTCTTCGAAGAAAATAACGACGAATCGATGCAATTGCGAAAGAAATAAAAAGGAATGAAAAAGAAACACATATAAAGTTACGGAACCGGATAAGGAGAGACCGAAATCTCAAGAATTTTTCTTAAATCTTATTGGATAAAAAAAAGAGGGAGAGAGAGAGAGAGAGAGAGAGAGAGAGAGAGAGAGAAAGAGAGAGGGAAAATAATCGAAGTATCGGAACAATACGAAATACCAATCTAGAAAAGAACTAGAAGAAACTAAGGAGAAGACCAATGGCGGAACAACGTAAGCGAGGATGACTGTGTTGAGTGGGTGTGCGTGAGATAGAGTGGGGAAAGGAGAGTTAAGTGGTATATCGCCGGGGGGTGTCAAGGGTCGAGCGACGGTCCTGGCGTTGCTCGAAGCTCGCAGTTGTATTCAGGCAGTAGTCGCCTAGTAAGTCGGAGCGTTTTTTTTCAAGGGAACACGTTGCAAAGCAAGATACAAGAGAACGTACGCGATATATAATATAATAGATAAAGAAGAAAGATAGCGTGAATCTCGGCGTATTTATAAGCGTTAGAGAATTACGAAGAGGTTACCATCCGCCGAAAGAGAAAGAGAGAGAGAGAGAGAGAGAGAGAGAGAGAGAGAGAGAGATAGAGAAAGAAAAAGAGAGAGGAGAGAGAGAGAAAGAGAACTTATTCAAGCTGCATAAAAATTTGCGTTTCTCGTGACGAATAAAAAGTCCTATATAAATTTTTCGTTTCAAAAGTTATCTATAAAGGAGTCACGGTGTAGTGAGCAACAACGCCCTGATCGGATACGAGCGACGAGTGCTCGTCGAGAGTATATAAGAAAAAAAAAAATAAGTCGAAAAATAGGAGAACGACGACATTCTTGGGACGGTTCGCGATCGTTGAGGAAGAAATAAATACTAGCATTCCACGAGACATAACGACGAAACTGGTGTACCCTTCGTTAGGGCAATCCATCTGTCTCGACGCTCAACGTCGCTGCGACTTATATTTTCACGCTAGAAGGCGGCCGTCCAGCAGGGCGATACCATTTTATATGACTTTTCTTCGACGACAAGGTAACGATCTTCTTTCCTTATTTATTTATTTATTTATACGTATATACGTAGGTACGTACGTCGTTCGCTCGTTCATTCGTTCGTTATTATCTTTAACGCGAGCCATTTGGGGAAAGGCACACAACGCACATACGCACACACACATCGTTTTTCTCTTTATCGAGTCTTCTCTCTCCCCCTTATCCCCACCAATCCACCCGCTCTCTACCTTCTCGCCTGTATCTCTCCCGTCCTCTCGTCGAATGCTAATTTTAGCGATCAGCCATTTTGGAGACGAGAACGTGCACCGATTTGCGTAGCTCTCGCCTTTATGCGGAAATCGATGTCGTTTTTCTCACTCTTTATCTTTTTAAAAGTACTCTTCCCTCTCCCCCCTCTCTCTCTCTCTCTCTCTCTCTCTCTCTAACTCTTTCATCATCGGTCATTCTAGTGCTCTATTTCCCTGTATCTTTCTTTCTAGCACGCGCTAGTTAATCGCTTCTTCCTCATCGTATACCAAAGATTTCTTCTACTTCCTCTTACGCTCATCTTCTTCTTTTTAATCTTTTTCTTCTTCGTCCTCTTATTACGTACTCGCTTACTTACGTATAATAAGAAAAGATCATCGACAAGATCCGCTTTCGACTTTTGACGTAACACCTCTATATTTTTCTCATCGTCTTACGTATGTATATACATACGTATGTATATATATATACGCGCGCGCGCGCGTGTGTGTGTGTGTGCATGTGTGTGTATTTCATACCGAAAACATCCGCCTCGTGCTTTCATAACCACGTGTTTTTATCAACGATCATTACGTTATAATAAAAATGACGAATATTAATCTTGATAAACGTTATCATCGCGTTAAGTTTTAGTTTTAGTTCGTTATATACGTACATTCTCAATATCATATTTAAAAGCAACGTTAATATTATTATTTAAGACGGAATGGTGAAACGGTAAATAATTTTGATTGAATAACCGAAGTAACAAAAATTATATTTACGTATTTATCGATGATCCTATATGTTTATTTTATTACGTACATCGCTTTCTCTCTCTCTCTTTCTCATTGTGTCCCTATCTCTATTTATCTCTATTACTATTATTATGTTTTTTTTTATATATATATATAAAATATCGTTTTGATTCGCTAGAGATTAGAAAGTTCCAAATTATAGAGATCGATTGTATATAAATCAGAAGTCCGGACGACGATTATTATCGAACGTGATACGATACGATGATGAGACGAAAATGTCAAATAACGAACACGACGATCATAGTTATCAGTTTGTATGGCCAAAAGAATTGCTTCGTCATTCTTTGTCACGGAAATAATGAAAACCAAATGCGTAACGCGAACATACGGTGATCGCCATTATTGCAGTGGAAATTAAAAATTCTAGTATTTTTAAATTCATTCTCGCTAAAAAGCTTGCAAAAGTGTGCCAGTGAATTTTCACTATTTTTTATCGATGCACAACGTTGTTTGTATGTTAGAGCATTTTACATATATTCTACCTTAGATTACACGCTATTATTTTTGTCGATTTTTCTCATAGCACGGCGAAAGAGAAATATGTTTACGGAACGAAGGTCATTTTGTCAGTATATTCAGTCAATTTGGTATTTATTAGTAATTATTATTGTTTCGAAAGCAGACGTAAATCACATTTTGTATACGTAATCGATAAGACTAAAGGCGTTGTTAAATAAAATTTTTCATTTGAGAAATCATCAACGTCATTTTTATCGGTAAATACATTAGGTCACCGTCAATTATTTCAATTTAAATTCGAGAACAAAGTAACGAACGTTGTATACGACTTTTGTATAGGTTGTTGTATCTACGTTTGATTATTATCGATTCGAGGTCTCATATAATCACATTTTTTTTTTCGTTTTCTTCTTTTTTTTTGTTTGTTCTCTCTTTGTATACGTTAAAGATAAGACAATGGCGATGTTAATAAATATTCAATTTTCAATTTTTATTGATACCGTTCTATCAGTAAATAAGTCAGGTAACTTTCAAACAATTTCAATTGAAATTCGAAAATACCTGTGAACGTATTGAAACGTTTCTATCTTTCGAACACCTGCCGTAATCTCTTCAGATTTCATTAAAATAATCCGAATTCGGTCGCAGATCGTTTCTAATTTATTTTGACACAACTCATTCTCGTTTGATCGGGATCGTACAAATATTATGTACAAAGCTATTTGATATCGAGTCTGTTATATTCGTTTACTCTTCGAATAATAATTTCTCTACATCATATGATTCCAATATAAATTAACGCTGATACGTAATTTAACATCTTCAAATACATTGCAATATCTTATCTAATCTTTATTGTTCATACATACATACATACATACATACATACATACATACATACATACATATGTATGTATGTATGTATGTATATGCAAACATGCAATTCACACGTTTTCAATAAGGTTAGAATTTTTTTAACCTTACAATTATATACAGATACCTAGAAAGAGGTAGTTATTTATCCGAGGATATGTAGAGTCACTTTCGATATTCAAGTACGTATATCGTATTATACATCGTTATTAGATATACACAGGGATGCGTGTACAACGAAATTCACTTAAAGAAAATTAGAAAGGGAATGTTTCTGCATCTTCGTACGCATAATAATTTCGAAACGACTTTACGAATCCACACGAATATATACGGCGAGAACACGTTACAAAGTCATATGTGTAGAAATATGAAAACAGTCGAATTGGAAAGTTTGGCCGCGCGAACCTTTCTCGTTCTATCGTTCCAATGCAAATACACTTACATTGGGTTAGCATCCTTATACTCGGTATGCTTGTGGTTACAGAGAAGAGAAAATAGAGTTATGCATATGAGTAATGGTACTTATTTCTGGAATTGCGCTTATGCTATAATAACGCTATACCAAAGGATAAGGAGAATATTTTAACAGGGTATTCTATTTTAATCTATCCAATATAAATATAAATATTGTTCGAAATTCAAATTGAGATCTTTCCTATTGTATTGCGATTATTTTGGTATTATATTTTTTTTCTACTGAATTTTTAATACTTACATTCACACATATATATATCTATATATATATATATATATATATATATATATATATATATATATATATATATATAAATTATATACAATAGATATATAAATCTATTCTAATGAATTATCAGTAAAAAGACAATAACAACTCCGATATAACGCAATTCAAATAGTCGATGGTCAGATAACAGAAAGATCTATAAAGTATTAACAGTAGTTCAATGTAAAAAAAAAAAAAAAAAAAAATATTTAAATATAATAATAACTTCAACATTAGATAAGCTAAATATTGGAAGGTCAGTTAACAGGAAAGATTTTCAAATTGTTAATTGTAAAAAAAAAATACAAAATATATAATTAAATGTCATGGAATATTCACTCGAAACCATAAACATGTAATTTAACTGAATCCAAATATTTTTTATCATTGTTGATATAATTTCAATTTTAACGTTAACCTCTTTAACGATTTAAATAGGATACCACTATATATGTATATCTAATCTTCGAAAAAAGCTTTATTACAATCAATGCAATTTGCAATTAAACGAATAATTGCCTTTTATTACAATTCCCTTAGAAAACGGGAAATCTGGACATATCTAAAAACTCAATCGAACCATGTAACGTCCCTAATACGATGAAAGACTAGAACGAGCTGACAAAACAGTTATATATGTATGAGCTTTCACTCCCCAACTCGGATTATTTTTTTCTTTTCATTTTCTCTCTCTCTCTCTCTCTCTCTCTCTCTCTCTCTCTCTCTCTCTCTCTCTTTACTTTTTCTTTTCTCTTTTCATTATCTGTAACATAAGATGGCCTGCTTTGACCCTTAAGTTTACGCAGAGACCGTTGATAGCGATGCAAAATAATACTCTTCGATCGATAAGGCAGTGGTTCTCAAATGAGAATTTCGAAGGAGAAACTGTAAAAGAAAAAAAAAAGAAAGAAAATTTCGCCTCGAGTTAATTTCATTACGAACATAGAAGTATGGAAAAACGTCGTTACTTCGATTATAAAAAAGAATTTTCTTATATGAAACATATTCTATAAGAGAATACGATCAATTTGGTATATTATATGATATGAGCGTATAAATTAATTGATATCGACTTTCGGGTTAAGTTCAATGATGAAAATAAAAAGGAGAAGAAGAGAGCGGAGAGGGAGAGAAAGAGGGAGGGAGGTTTCAAAGTCTCTTGAATATCAGCGAATATAAACTTTCCGTTTAGATTTTTGGCGAAAATATGTTAAAAACTAAGTACATTAAAAATAAATTCTCTACTCGGTTGTCACTATGTCTAAACATTGGTATATGTATACCTGTATATATATACGAAGTAATCATTGTATTGAAATTAATGAATAATCGCGAATAATTACATTGTGTTGTACTAACATTTCGATAGAGTTAACATCGTCGGTTAATGATGACAGAGTTATATAGGAAGTTTTGTAAAACTATACTACGTTGTATTAATGCTATTATTATTAAATAGACGAGGTATACCTTCTCGTACAAACGATCAAATATTGGATATATTAAAGTCCGTTCGTCCACGCGTACACAACTAAAGAAATAAACGTGGCTATCGTTAGGATAATTAGCATATCATTGCATAAATTTTGTTACTATAATAACAGAGAGGGGTTTAACGTCGTATCAATTTCTTCGAGCGGAAAGATAAATAATACACGTTCGCCGTATGTATATTCATACATAGAAAACAAAATCAGCTTGAACAGCTGATGCAACAATATACGTACTTACATTCGTAAGTTTTGTCAAGTTCGAACAGAAGTATGTTATCTCAATTTATAAACAAAAGAAAAGAAACCTTCGATAATTTTTTCAATATCTGTATTCGATATCAATATCTTCTCTTTATCTTTTATTTATTTGCTCATTTATTTATTTTTCTTTACAAAGAGGCAAAAGAATTGTTATTTTTCGTTTATTTACACAGGTTATTAATTAGAAATTTGATGAATGAATATTCAACAAGTAAAAGAAAGGTTTGTGTGTATGTGTGTTTCATTGATTTTCCGAGTAGGTAACGAATTCAAATTTATGATCGACGTTAAAAAAAAAAGAGAAGAATAATACGGTGACCTATAAAATCTTGGTCTTTTCTTTTTCTTTTTTGCTCAAGAACAGCATGGTGTTATTATTTAAAAAAAAAAAAAAAAGAAAAAAAAAGACAAAGAATAAATGATCTTACGCGACTTGTGAGGTTACTTTCTCCGAATTCATTGCAAACCTTATGCGCACAAGTATGTCAGCCTTTCGAATATCGTTGCAAACAAGTTTCATTGTGCATTTATCGTAGATTTATCAGTAAATAAACATACATAGCGGGGAATCTAAACGACTCCGAAATGCATACAATCTATATCGGATTTCTAACTGTAAAATTTCGTTTCTTACTCTCACGCGAATATATTAGAAATCGAAGGTTATTTTACAAAGAAACGGGTAATCGTTTTTTTTTTTTTTTATTTTTTAATAAAGAAAATCTACATTATTTTTTGGTATAAAAATCATAAATAATATCCATAAAATTACTATTAAATATCTAAATGAAATAACAACAGGAATATCTGAATAAACAATACTAGTGTAAGTACTAAAATAATTTTCATTAAATAGATAGTTGTTACTTTTTTAAATATGAACTTTTTATTTAAATGTTCTAAAAATTCTGATAATATTTATCGGTTAATCTTTTATATTTTATACGCACGCACGCACGTGCACACACACACACACATACGCGCGCGCGCGCGTAAAGATATTATTGCAAAGGAGGGGAAAAATGTCCTAAAATCGTCGTTGCATACATATCACGTGCAATGGGACTGGTGCAAAATATCGAACGGTGGTACATAGCTTTGAGCATAATCGTCTTGCGCACCTGCGTTTACCTTGAACTTTGCTGCATCCGTTCCGGTTCCTCCTCTATCGTGCTGGAACAGCCAGGGGCACACGAGAATTATATTATAACGTAAAGCGTAACGCCACAGATAAGAATAACGTTTGAATCGCCTTTGTAAAATGTACAGATAATAAGTTCGATTAACCATGCTTCTAGAGATATTTATGTATTTTATGGATGCCCGTAAGTATTTCTTTTTGTTAATAAACAAAATAAAAATTCATTCGTGGCTCAAATAACAATGGTAGTTCGTTAGCAAGAAAGTGTTAATTAACTTTTGTTCGATTCGATTTCAATTTATACTTAAATTCGACACGTGATAAAACGTTATCATATACCGAGAGTGATTTAAATGCTTGGACGATAAAATTCCACCCACTCGAATCTGCTTGTTATTATTTTACCCTCAAAGACTCTCTTTAACATAGAAAATATCAAGCAATTATCCCAAGAGATAATTATATACAAATTATCTATTTTCATCATCAGGAAATTCGTGTCTAGTATACTTAAAGAGATTAAAATCTCCACTTTGTTTTTCTATCATTAGAAACGTATGATTAGATATAATAAAAACAGTGGCCTACCATCTAACGTCATGTGAAAGAAAAAAAAAGATTTACCTATCCGAGCAGAAAGAGGGGGAGGAAGGAGGGAGAGAGAGAGAGAGAGAGAGAGAACTTCGAAATCGAATAAAAAGAAGAGTAAATAAGTGCCATCATCCATGCGTCGCTAACGTCATCGATCGGGGACACTTAACCTCGGCGAATGCTAACAACCCCATTCTCGTGGCCGACATAAACATTTTTTTCTCTCTTTTCTCTTGACAGTTTAACATACACACTTCGAATTCCTATTACGTTGGCCAGTACCCGAGGTTTTTTTTTTTTTTTTTTTTTTTTTTTTTGACAATGAGAAACGATCAACGTTTTTCCATCTCTTTTTCTTGTTCTCTTTCTTTCTCTTTCATTCTTATGGAGAGTATATGAAGTATACTTGAAGCATACTTTATGAGAAGATTTTCAAGAGAACGACCTTGCCTGAAGGTTGGCTGATTTTTCGTTAGAAAAAGTCAATCATGCATTTTCCTCCAGTCTCTACAATTCTATTTTTCTCTACGTTCGAGCATAGAAGGAGAGAGAGAGAGAGAGAGAGAGAGAGAGAGAGAGAGAGAGAGAGAGAGAGAGAGAGAGAGAGAGAGAGAGAGAGAGAGAGAGAGAGAGAGAGAGAGAGAGAGAGAGAGAGAGAATGTGCGTGTATATGTGTATGAGGACGGCGTTGGCCGATCGGTCGTCGCGGTGCTCGATCAATATGCTCCGTTTTCCCGCATCGAGGACGCCTGCGCGGCCATCGGAGCCGAGCCGCAAGGTAGGCCGATCCGGGATCCGAGAGAGCCACGAGTACGCACGACAACGGTGATTCGAGTTACGGTCAGGAGCTAGAGCAAGCTAGAGAGAGTTTAGACAAGCGAATAGCAGCACCAGCGACAGAAACAGCAGGAGGAAAAGCACCAGCAGCAGCAGCGGCGGCAACAGCAGAACAACAGTAGTACCAGCAGTAACAACAGCAACAACGTAGTAGACAAAACGATTATAATACGGGGTTCTATCCTCCGCACGTACGGTGTGTGTATGTTCGTCGTGTGCGAGTGTGTCGAGAAGAGGTTTAGCAGCAGGCCTCACCGCCAGCACAATTGACAAATTCTTCGTCGAAGTTGAAACGTCGACAATTGTCAACGAAAAAAGACACGAGACGTTCTTTCTCTGATCATTTCTCTCTCTCTCTCTCCCCTCTCTCTCTCTCTCTCTCTCTCTCTCTCTCTCTCTCTTTCTCTCTCTCTCTTGAGAGTTGAGCTTTACTTCACCGCTTTCTCTCTCTTTCTCTTTCTCTCTAATCTCTCTATTTATCTCCCTCTCTTTCTTTTTATGTTACCCTCTCTATTTCTCTCTCTTTCTATCTTTCTCGGTCTTTTTTTATACCGATCCACTCCGTGAATCCTAGTTTCGCGTTTGGAAAACGCAAATAGCCTAATCGTTGGTTCAACGTCGGGCCGGGTCCAACAGCGATAGAGATCGCATCCTCACCAACGGCAGCAACAGCAACTGTCGCAAATCACGACTTATGCGTCTATACCGAGCAGGTAACTTCTTCGATCTCGAATCCACCATCGTCGACCCCAATAACATAGCACTGTGTCGTTTCTCGTGCCTCCTATTTTACTACGTCTCCCCTCCCCCCTCTGTATTTTCATATGTATGTATCGTTCTTCGATCGAAGCAACCATCCTTCCCTTTCTCCTCTTCCTCTTCTTCCTTCTCCCTTCTCCTTCTCCTTCAGAGTACATACTTGGCCTGCCATTGAATTTTGTTATCCAAGAATTTCAAAGGATCTTGCTTGGAAGGGACTGATTGATGTTAACAGCATCCTCACGATGATTCCTCAGATGATAGACAATTATGTCGTTCCTATGATATCAATCTATAAGGAATAGCAAGTCGATATAAACTCTGTTTCTTTCGTATTTTGATAACGTTAATAATCATAGTAGATATAATCTGAAATAGCAAATATTAAATAAAATGGTAGCTTCTTTTCTTTAATCTTTAAACAAATCAAATATGTATCTTCATTTTATATACCTTGTTTTTTACCTTTTTCTTCTTTTTTTCTTTTTTGTTGCGCACGCGCGCGCGCGTGTGTGTAATAAAGCAGACTTTGAAATCTTTTGTATTATTTAATTAACAAATAATATCTTTAATGAAAATAACGAATTTATCGTTCATACGATTAATATCGGGAACGTCGTAATTGCATATGATCGATTGATATAAAATAGCGACTCCTCCGACCATTGTCCTTGTCGCGCTTGCACAAGAGACGACCGGTCCGAGAAGTTGTAAGTGCTATTGTTCGATGTTTCTATTTACTACCTTCGAGATGATAGAATTACATTTAAACCTTCATTCTTATTATTCTTATAATTATTATAATAATAATTATTATTATTATAATTATTACAATGAAATTATGTCAAAGACAAAGCAACTACATACGGATCGATAAAATCCATTCAGTATATGTTTTAAGAACGTCGAGTTAACGGAAAAATCCAAAATATCAGAAATATGTGTGTATATATGTGTATGTGTGTGTATATATATATATATATATATATATATATATATATATATATATATATATATATGTATAATAATCTATCGATCATTGGCTACGACCAAATTACATTCATCTGTTATATAGTTTCATTTGTTCTTCTTTTCCCAATAAACATGAAGTTCAGTTTATCACGTATTTCTCATCCGTCTCCTTCGAACCTTTCTCCGGTAATCGACGAATTTCATTAACGGACGCGTTCGCGTTTGATCTTTGCTATGATGATCCTGGCATGGCCTGCGTTTCTTGGAAATCATTCAGATAATCGTTAATGAGTCGATTGATAAATGAGTCAAACAGTGATTACTTATTGTCCCAAAATCCGAAACGAACATATCCGTGAAGACTAAAGAAAAAAAAAAAAAAAAAAAAAGAGAAGAAAAGAAAAAAAATGAATGAATCATGAAAATCCCAACCGACGTTTCATTGCCCGAGAACTTTTAGCAGACCCTCATTTACAAGTCATCGAGACGAATGGACAAAGGATACTGTCGAAAAGAAAAAAAGCTGCTTGACATACTTCCGATTATACCTCATTAATACGCTTGTTTAAGTAAAATAGAAAAATCCTGTTTGGGTATTCATAAAACGGTCTGATATGTCATTGAATGATGCGACACTTTGGTTCGTTTCTCCTTTGAGAATAGCTTATTAAAAAGCTAGGTATTTCATTATCGACTTTTTCACTTTCTTTTATTCTAGATCTAAAAGTAAGGAATAAAAGGAATGCGTATTCTAATATTATCAAAGGGAAGGAATATGTAACTATTGATCATTCGTTTAAAGTATTTTTTTTTTTGCTATCTTTGCAGAAACATCCAGGATATCATCCAGAGAGAAAGGATCAGTATACAGGAAAGGCGGCGGTAGTAGGACATCGTCCAAACGGTTTACAAACGGCAGCACCATCTCGTTCGTTCGGTGCAATCCTTTGGTAGGATCAAGCGGTGAATCGATCGCACCAACCTGGTTCCCAGGCATTCTTAGAGGCACGAGAAACGGACAGGCAGCGTGTATGATCATTGAAGAATATCCCCCTCTGCCCATCAAACCGAGGCAAAATCCGCATCAAGATACCACCCAACGCTTTTTAAATCATCTGGTCCTGCCTAAACACAGGACCTCAAAATTTTCCAGGTTCGTACAGAGAGAGAGTGGAAGAAAGAAAATAAAATTTGTATGCTTTTGTTTATATTGGGTCGTCAAGGATGAAATTTGTAGGAAAAAAGGCAATTGGGCATTATTAACTACAAATTTCACCCTTGACAACCCAATAGTATGAATATAGAGATATCATGTTGTGTCATTGATTTTAATTTGACAGTAATAGGCATCGGAAGCTACAATCGTTCAGAGAAACGTGACTATTGTCAGCGGGTAGAGCGGCATACCTTACCGCGGACAACGAAAACCACCCTGACTCGACACGTTACGAGCTACCATCGGGTAGCAATTGCTTGGCAACGTCGCTACACAGCAATCAAACTGCCGCTGGGAAACGTGAAAAGGAGGAGATCTAGAAGAACAAGGACGAAGACGTTACCCACTTGAACTTGGAGGGAGAGAGAGAGAGGGGTCTAAAAGATTAAAGATAATCCATCCGAGCGCGATTCTAAAAAGGGGGGCCGTTTGAACGATCAAGCTTCGTAGATCAAGCTTTTATCACGATTCACCGTAACGTATTCACAACGACGGCTCATAGGAAGTTAATTCCATTGGGGAGGCTTCTGAAGGTTTTACTGCACGGGAAAACGAAACACCTATCAGAATGGGGAGCGTTAACGTTAACCGTAACGTCAGTGATGCGTTTTATCGTTATAAAATGCCCCGAATTCAAGCCAAAGTCGAGGGTAAGGGTAATGGCATAAAAACGGTCGTGGTCAACATGGTTGATGTTGCCAAAGCTATTGGAAGACCTGCTACTTATCCGACGAAATACTTTGGGTGCGAGCTTGGGGCGCAGACTCAGTTCGATTTTAAAAACGAAAGATTCATAGTAAACGGCTCTCACGATGCTACCAAACTGCAAGATCTGTTAGACGGATTCATCAGAAAATACGTACTCTGTCCAGCCTGCGACAATCCGGAAACCGAACTGATGGTCAGTTCCAAGAAGGGTACCATCTCGCAAAGATGCAAAGCCTGCGGTCATCACGGCTTACTCGAGAGCAATCATAAGCTTAACACTTACATCCTGAAAAATCCGCCCAGTTTAAATCCCGCGGTCCAAGGCAGCTCGCTCACCGAAGGGAAACGTGGGAAACGTTCGAAACGTACCAATGGTGAAACCGCTGCCACGACCAACGGTGATCGGTCGGGATCTCCGGAAAACGAGACCAATTCCACCGACATCGTGGTTGAGGTTCCGGAAAAGATTGCTGATAACGAACAGGACGATGACAAATGGGCCGTCGACGTATCTGAGGAAGCGGTTAGAGCTCGTCTTCAGGATTTGACTGACGGGGCAAAGGGGATGACGATTAGCGATGATCTTGATAAGACTGAAAAAGAAAGAATGGACATGTTTTACCAACTAGTTAAATGTCGTCGCGATGCTGGACAATTGGATAACCATAAAGAATTAATTACAGAGGCTGAACGCTTAGAGATAAAAACTAAAGCACCTTTAGTCCTGGCAGAATTACTTTTCGATCAGTCGATCGCTTCTCAGGCCAAAAAGTACCGTGTATTGCTACTTCGTTTTACCCATGACGATATTAAAGCGCAGAAGTATTTGATCAGAGGAATCGAGCAAGTGATAGCTCTGCACAAAGATGCTCTGATGCCAAAAGTTCCTGGTATTCTGAAGGTATTATTTGATTTAAATTAATTGATAAACATTCCAAAAACCATATTTAATTTCTATTAATAATTCTTTGCACGATAATTCTTTTCTGTTTTTTTTTCTTTCTTTCTTTTTTTTTTCCTTCGATATTACATCGTACATTTTGAAAATCGTTTCCTATTTTTTGATTTGTTTTATCCAATTAAATAAAGATGTCAAAGATCAGAGGTGACTCGAGGGATCTGTTTGAAGAAAAATTTGTTATCACATAAAATGATGACCTCGGTTAATAGTTTTTTATCGTTTGTTTTCTAGCTTTTCTATGACGCCGATATATTAGAAGAGAAAGCCTTGTTGGAATGGTCAAGCAAAGTTAGCAAGAAGTTTGTGTCGAAAGACTTATCCCAAGAAATACATGATAAAGCAGCTCCGTTTTTAACGTGGTTAAAGGAAGCAGAAGAAGAGGAATCAGAATCTGATGAGGAAGACGACGATTTAGAAGTGGGTGATATTAATGATGAGCTATATTATATGTGTATATTGTATATATTATTTTCTTTATCTTACTTCGATTCCGAATGGTTTGTTTATCTATTCAGATTGAATACGATGATCGTGCAAAACAGTCATTTAAACCACAGCAATCACCACCTGCTTCAACGAAACCTGTTGAAAATGATTCTGATGAAGAGGGTGATTTCGATATCGATGCCATTTAAAAAGGAAAATATGCTTTGTTGTCGGACATGAAAGTGTGAAAAAAAGAGTATATGTCTGATATGAATAATCATTTTCTGTAGGATACAAAGAGTCGCAATTCAATGCAATGTCAGATCCTGTATAGAATTTTCTTAATTTAGGCCAAACAGAAGCAGTTACAATGTCATTATATCTAAAGAAATTTTATCTATTTTAAAGTTTAACATTTATCTGTATGACAGTATTTTTTTTTCTCTTTTTTTTTTTTATCATTTGATTATACTGATTATTATGTCATTACGTCTAATTATTATTCCATGAGATCGGTGGGATGCTCTTACAATTTATTAATATATGCATCACTTTCAGAATGGAAACATTTATAATTTTTAATCATTATTGAGAAAAAAAAAGAAAAGAAAAAAAAAGAAAAAAAAGTTGGCCTGCTAAAAGCGTTCTCTATTGTATCGATTTATTATTCTGATAATAATTATTCAAATAAATATCGTTTATTGCAATCATCTTTTTTTAATTGTTTCATTTTAATAATATTCCACACGTCCCAGGCTTATGTGCTGCAATGTCTATAATAATGTATCAATTATTATAAATATAAACTTATAAAACAAAATAAATCTATTTTAATCGAATCACTTTCACTTTTTGAAACATACTTACGCTTGCAATTGTTAAGTGTATATACACATACATATATCTAGTATTATTAAATACACCTGTTTCTAATATCACGCTTGACAGTATTTTCATACGATTCCAATTGGTTGATTAAATGATATAACGGCCAATGACGGCGTTACAGTTTGTCAAACTTAATAAAAATAATGTCACTAGAAAACGACGTATCGTTCAAATAGCGTAATTACGTTTTCACTTACTGGCTAGAGCAGGAATAATAACAATAATAGCCGTCGCACAAAAATCACATTGGAAGGAGAATGCCGGTGAAGAAAATATTTCTACGTATCCAATTTTGATCTCTTATTACGGTTTATGTGGTGGCTAAGCGCTGCGGTCGCTTATCATCGTTCTAGTTATAAATTCTTACAATTGGCGGACAATCGTGTTATCCGAAAGATCATTCCGATATCTTTTCGGACGGAAAAAAAGGGACGACTTAACGTTAATTATTCGTTAGTGATTAATTAACAGTGAATTCTTAATGTATAGTTTTATATTCATTCGTAATGCGACTCTATAGTACGGTGTAACTAAATATGTGATCGTCGTCGTTGTCGTCCACGTTCGACTGTAACAAGAAACTCGCCATCTTAGTCAATTTTAAGCCTGCGAACCGTGTCGAGTCGAAATCTCTATGGAACTTTTCTCTTGTGCTTTCGACCGTTTCGATACGGTTTTCAGGTAATAAAAAAAGAAAAAGAAAAGAAAGAAGAAAAAAGGAAGATACGTAGACAGTATTATTATCCACGCTTTATTGTCCAACATTCGCGTTGATATCGCGACCAGGCGAATGGAATTAATTTCATTTCTGTGTCTACGTTCGTCGTCGTCGTCGTCGTCGTCGTTGTCGTCGTCGTCGTCGTCGTCGTCGTCGTCGTTTACCACCAGTAACAATTCTTCTTTACCGAAGAGTGAACGGAAAAAAAACTTTGGATAATCTAAATCCTTAAACTCACTTGGACGTTCAACGACATTCTAAAAAAAATCTCTACGTTTGTCGATACGTCGTCGTTTTGTATCGAACAAAAAGAAAGAAGAACAGAGAAGAAAAGAAAAAAGAAAGTAAGAATAAAAGGAAAGAAAAGGAAAAAAAAAGAGAAACAACGAAGGAATCGTGATATTCTCTACAATAGTGGGATGATACATTGAGAGTGGAGGAGGATTCCTGCATGGACCGTTCTCAAGAGTAAGTTCAGTGATATGTACATATACGTATTATGTGTCTCCGTTCTGTGAGTGTTTATATATTCTTTCTCTCCCTCATTCTTCTCATTCTTAATGTGCTTTTCGAGTATCGTTATTTTTTTTTTCTCTCTTTTTTTTTGCATATATATTTTCGAAACTAATCATTTTGCGACTGTAAACCAATAGCCACGCCTTTTCTAAACATACACAGGTGTAACCGGAAGTTAATACTTTTCGTTCGTTACACCGTGTTATATATTTCTGTAGCACTATTGACGAAAAATCATGTACCATGACCACCACGACTTGATGATCTTCGTTTCTTCTCTCGTAGAGTGGTGGTGCTGCTAACCTACCGGTAATACTTTCCTTTCGTAAGAGTTTTACGTACGGCATACCATTGTATTCTTACACCAATATATATATATATATATATATATATATATATATATATATATATATTTCGTCTGTTATATGACGATGCATACCATTTTAATGACTTATAAGATAGTTTAATTGTTTATTAAAAAAAGAAAAAAAAATAAGAAAGCAAAAAAAATGGATCTTGTTCGTAGTTTATAATAACAACAGTAATTCTTAGAAGACAACTTATTATTTGGCCAGTAATTAATGATTGAATGAGAAATTTATGCGCCTTGTAAAGTAAACTTAATTCTTTGGGATTTAATAATGAAACCACGATAATACAATTTAACGAAGAATTATTGAAAAATAAATTTTCTCCCTTAGCGAGGATGATTATGGTGCACGACAGACAGAACTCTGAACGAATAAAAAGCTTCATGGAAAAGCACATCGACCTTTTCACCCGACATATTCGCATTCATTTATAATCAATTGATTTTATATTACTTTTATATTCCTCAAATAAGAAATCAATAATTTACATAATACAAAAAGGTATCCGATGTTAAACCCTGTCGACAATTCTCTCCCATGGTAAAAGGAGGGATTAAGCCTAACGGTTTAATAAAGAAGCCATAGACATAAATGTAATAAGATAAACGTATCACAATAGTATCATATGATGAATTTAAATGAGGCGTGAATGTATTTACTAATATAGCTTTACATCGATTACTAACTTTCACCCCATCTAAGGATCGTATATATACATATATATATATAATATATATATATATACGATACGATATATATATATAATTAATTCTATTCAACTTATTAGTTATAATATTAGTCATAAGATATTTGTCCATGAAACAATATACATACATACATACATATATATATATATATATATATATATATATATATATATATGTAATGTGTACGTAGATATATAAAGAAATATTCGGCAAGTTCGTTGGGATGATGAATAGATGATAAATATAAAACATACGATGGTACGTATGTTATACAAAAAGAAAAAGGAGAAGAAAAAAGAGCGATCCTCGATTGATCATTGAGAAACTATGGGATCAATAAATTGTCAATGTGTCTCGTAGAGATAAATAACGTAATCCACTCTTCTGATCGTGACGTAAGCATCCATTTTGCTAGAACTCTATAACCGCAGTGGATTGTTCGAAAAATGGGGTCGGGTCGGTTCGGTACTCGAAGAAAAATCTAAAACCTTGCAGAAATAAATTCAGTTTTAAAATGTAAAATATACATAGTTCGCGCGCGCGCGCGTGTGTGTGTGTGTACATATTATATATATAATATATGTATATATATATATATATATGTATGTATGTATGTATGTACGTACGTACGTATGTATGTATGTATGTATGTATGTATGTATGTATGTATGTATGTATGTATGTATGTATGTATGTATGTATGTATGTATGTATGTATGTATGTATGTATGTATGTATGTATGTATATGAAGATGCTGCTGATCTCTTCCATCTTTCTCGGTAAATCGTGTCGCGAAATTCCCGAGTGCTAAATTCGAGAAACTGAGTGCACACTAATAATACAAGGCGGTAAGGTTCTTAGTTTCTAACATGCGAGCACAGCACATGGCATATCATTCTCAATGCATCGAGTAAGTCATGCCATGACTCATCGACTACACCAGACCGACTGGATCTCCCTCGTTGCTTGGAGGATTGCGAAAACGATATCCGTTCCTGAAATTTTCACAGTTAAAGATTCTACATTCTCACCGTGATCATAATGTTAACCATCGCATAAAGTTTCAGGAATGAAAATGAGATTTTTTTTTTTTTTTATAATAGCCTCGATGCTGTCAAACATTTAAAATGCGATTAACATAATTTGATATGTTTTCTTTTCTTTCTTTTTTTTTGCTTTTACTTTCCTTTTTATTTTTGTTTTTTTTTTGTTTTGTTTTTTGTTTTCTTATCGTAAGACCTGTTCGATCAAGTTTAATTATTTCTTCCTTGTTAACGGCGCAAAAAAACGACGAGTCGCGCTCTCATTTGATTTTATAAAGTGGATTGTAAGGGTTATTCTCCGGTAAACTCGGAAGAACTCACTCGAGTACAAAGTGCTTTCCAATTAGCACGGTCGAAGATAGAAACGAACATTAAACGTAGCCAGCCGAGCGTCGAAGTAGGACTGATGGTTGTGTTGTTCCGTATGAAAATAGCACGAGTTTTCTCGCGAGAAGAAAAATATTATTTTTAATGGGATGATCCAATTTATTGATCCTTTTTTTCTCTTTTAATTTAAATCGTTATTGTCTCTCTTTCACTTTAAGGAACGATTAAATTCTCTTTTTTTTTTTTTTTTTAATTTTATTTTTTTCTCTCTTATTTTTATATAAAACGAAGAGAATATACATTTCAGTGCAACCCGATAAAGTGAAATCTCATATTCGGTTTACGAGGAACGTAGCAAAGGTAAACACATTCTATGTCGATCGAATAAAGAGATTAAATGGTGCGTGTGTGTGTGAGGGGGTGGGAGGGAGGGAGGGAGAGAGAGATTAGAATAGCTATAGGATTTTAGGTGAGATATATTTTCGCATGATGGAAGAGAGTTGGTTGAGCTTTAATCAATATCATGACGTCAGTATCAACTTCAGATTAATGTTGTCAGAAACGTGAGGCCATTCATCGATCACTTCAATTTGTTTTCTATTGTATCAATTACTATATCTCATATTAACACACATACACGCGAGCGCACGCGCGCGCGCACACACACACACACACAGGCACACCAGTTACACGAGAATATCGGAATTTTTTCATGATAATTTTCAGAATCTAATAACAATTAATCTTATAATCGTAACTGTAACAATAACTTTTGATGAAATAACGTATCATAAGGAAATCTTGAAGGATTTTTGGATTATGATCATCCTGATTATATTATCTTGAAAATCGTGAGAACATTTCGAATTTCGTCATCAAATATAATAACCGTGACACTATTTCGATTTAACACTCATTATTTCGTAATACTGATATATTTTCTTTTTTATTATATCGATTTTATATATTACATGAGGCTATTTGATTTTTTTCGATTATATCATTAGATTAGCCAATAAGAAATGTAGGAATTTTTTAAATACATTTTCAGTCTTTTTTCTATTTTTTTTTTTTTTTATTTTTCGTTCTTTTTCCGAATACAGTATTTATTTACTTAGATATAAAATACGAAAATTTCTCAATACTTTTATTTATTGAAAATACAGAGAAATTTTTTATTTAGATATAAAATGATAAAAATTCCGACACATTACTTATCAACCAATCCAATATAGTATTTTCAGAATCGAATAATTATAATATTACCAATAAATTTGTCAATATGAAATGTATCATAAAAAAAATTTGAATCCTTTAAAATGATGAGCCCGTTGAAGTATTTGAGAAAAAAAGGGATTATATATAAGACGTGTGTCCCTCCAATTCCCTCAATGATTACCCTTTACCTTCGGAAAGCTTACCACTGACCAAGTAACGTTTTCATTGTCACATCCCCAAGTTGATTCTTACCAAAGGACAGGAAAAAGGCGGTATATTCTGTTTTGTACAAAACCGGCAGGCCATTCATATAGTTGCACCCTCTCGAGAACGTTGCAGGAACGTTAGATTGCGTGTAACCCAGCCTATAGGAAGTCGACTATGAGAAGGGGTATCGCGCAAGCGTGTTTCTCTCATCCACCCCCTTGAACGAAGAGAAAGAGGGTGGGAAGCCAAAGCTTAACCCTCAGTGAGAACTTAAACGCGAGATCGCGCGGACAGCGAAGTCCAATCCCGTGATTAAAGATATCATGGGAAAACACGAATAACAAAAAAATATATATATATATACATGTAGTGAAATAATATCTATTTTTCTATATTCTGACGATAAACATAATGTGATGGTTTCAACATAATTTAAACGTAATTGTTAAATTGATAATACATTTAAAACGTTCGATGGTGACGATAACGTTCGTCGTTATCCGTGATCATTCTACTTCTTCTTCTGCTACTACTTCTACATCTTCTTCTTCTTCTTCTTCGCGAGAATAACGAAGAACAGAATCCGGTCGTTATAGACAAAAAAAAATCTATCTTTTTTATACCAACGAATAGGTAAGGTCCGAAGAGAATCCGACATTACCGATGGGTAGAACACATATGTCAAAAACGCTGAACGCTTATAGAATGTGAGTAGATCGTTTTCTTTACCTAGTCCTTTCATTTTTGAATTTTTATATTCTTTTGGAATATTTCGTTTTATTAAGTTATCCCTTTTACACACACACGCGCGCGCGCGCACACACACACACACACTAACCGTTTGCATTCCTTTGTCGCTCGAACGTGGCTCGACATTCTTTAGAATGGCATATATTTTTTCTATAAAAAAACTGAATGCAAATGATTAATATATATATATATATATATATATATATATATATATATATATATATGTATACATATATATATATATATATTCATTCATTTATTTATTTGTTCTTATTCTTCTATTCAATTTCACTGTCGTCATCCGTCCGTCCGTCCGTCCGTCTGTCCGTCTGTCCGTCCGTCCGTCCGTCCGTCCATCCATCCATCCATCCATCCATCCATCCATCCATCCATCCATTCGCTCGTCCGTCCGTCCGTCCCGTTCGTTCGTTCGTTCGTTCGTTCGTTCGTTCGTTCTCACTCGTGTTTCCTTACGTTGGAATGCGTCCCGTATTTCGTAGAGAAGACGATGAAAGGAAATACCATGTCGGTGGTCGGTATCATGCGGATTCACTACGTTTCCCTGCCAACCGTGTAGCGTCCTCGTCTGGGAAGAGAAAGCCGGTAGAGGATGGATGAATCCCAACGACGATATATATATATAGTGAACCGTCGGAGTCTCTAACTAAGGACATAAAACAAAAGATATCAAATTTTATCATACTTTCTCTAACGTTCTCCAGAGATTTCAATAGGATTAAGTTTTATAAGGATTTAACTGACCGACTGGTTCTAACGTAAATGAGAAAGTATATGAAAGATTGTAATATACTTTTTACTCCTTTGATTGAAATATTTTTTTTCTCCTTTTTTATCACTAGCAAGGTCTCTCGGATCCGTAGAATCAAAATGGTGATGCAGTGCCAACATCCGTCGTACGAGATTAAAGGAGATTGAAAAAGATTTAAAATAGTTTCCGTTTGAATCTCCGTTTAATCGTTCAATCGTTATTACGAATAATATTCTTTTCTATTGTTGAAAGAAGTTGTAAATAAAAAGGCATAGAAAAGGAGAAAATAAATCGATTGAAGTTAAGGATATTAAAATTAAAAAGACATTTACGCATCTTACGGTATAATTGTAATTATTTTCATTTTAAAATAACGATATATTTATATGACATATCGTACGAATTGTTTAAAAGAGGTGAAATGAATATTTGATAGGATTAGAAAAGGCCGATCAGTTACGATAGCGAAACACGCGAGGAAATAACCTCCGCGCAGTTTGATGCAATCGTGTTATTTTTTTTTTCTTCTTTTTCCATAAGGAATTTAGTCAAGCTGTCCGAAATTCATAATAATAAAACATATTATTTGAAATCATTTGATCATTAAAGTAGAATCAAAATCAGGGTTCTAGGATTTACTAAAATTGTACAAATACATACGAATATTATTTTTAATTTTCCTTAATGTAATATTATAGATGAGGAGGAGGCAGGGCAAGAAGAAGGAAAAAGAGAGACTAAGGATTTTATCAGTGATTTTATATCTTTTAAAAAAAATTCTTTTTTAAAGCATCTTTTTCATACCCTAGACCGAATAAATTTTTTTACGGTTAGATATTAATATCCTGATTTTCACGCGTCCCAAACACGTTTTGGGTGAATGCACAAGAAAGGCAGCTTAAAAAGAAACGGGATATCTAACGAGGAGAGAGATTTTTCAATGCGAACTCATTACCAGACAGGCATTTTTAATCTCTCTTTCGTTTTATTAACGGACGCTGACTTTTCGTCGAATTGTCGCGTTTTGACGATGCTTTTTTCAATGAAAAGTAAACCCTTCTGTGAGTAAAAAGCACTCTCAGTCTCTCTCTCTCTCTCTCTCTCTCTCTCTCTCTCTCTCTCTCTCTCTCTCTCTCTCTCTCTCCCTCCCTCTGTCCCTCTGTCCCTTTCTCTTTCTTTTTGTTTTTCTCACACGTCTGATGTAAAATAGCCATGGAATTTTTACGAAAAAATAATTCATTTTTATTTATTAGGCGAGACATGAAAGAGACTTGTTTTGCTTTTTCTCTTTTTTTTCTTTTCTTTCTTTTTTCTTTCCTTTTCTTTTCTTTCTTTTTTCTTTTTTTTTTTTTTTTTTTTTTTTTTTTGTAAATCAGGACACATTAATCCGACGAAAGACTACTTTCGATTGATTTTATTAAAACACTTCTATCCCGACATGTTACATAATCGATTTCCATACCCGGGAAACATGAATTATCCTGCAGTATTAAGTAATGTCAAAGAAAAAATTGCATGAGGTCAAGGTTTATACAACAGGTGTAAACCATCGAAAATTGACCTTACGTGCGTCTAGATAGAAGAAGACATTAATAAATTCCTTGTATTTATAATACGTCTCGTCTTTCCTATCGATTAATCGTGCCGACTCGTGAATCGATCTCTCTCTCTCTCTCTCTCTCTCTCTCTCTCTCTCTCTCTCTCCCCCCCCCCCTTCTCTGTGCGTCTTTGTCTCTGTCTATTCAGTTTCATTTGGAATTTTCTCTCCGATATAATACGACGCCTATTTCTCCTTCTCTTTTCTTCTTTTCTTTCGCTTCCTAGCTTTTATGTCTCCTCTCTGTCTCTTCTCCTCTTTGTGTGTGTGCCGTGTATATACGTATGGATGTGTAATAGAGATACATAGATGTATGTACCTATACATGTACATATATCTATGTATACTGCGTCGCATAAGTGCACAAGGCACCGAGATGTTGCGCTTGCGTGGAAGTATTGAGCCATTGATTTCCGTAGCTTTAACGCGGCCCTGACATGGGGTAAGTTCCTATCTAGATTATTTTTCCTTATTATCGTACTTTTGCCAAGACACTTCGGTTATCATTTTAGTTGGATAACATCCCAATCCGAGGTACGAATCGTTTGACATTTTGAAATATTTCATAATTCCTTTTCTCGTGACGTTCCGGCCTTCCGAACGATGATTGTCCTTCGCTGGACTTGCTAACTACGACGAGGTCTACTGCTCTCTGTCATTCTTGCCTTCGTCCTCTCTATCTCTCCTTCAATATCTTGTTCTCTCTCTTTCTCTTTCTTTTTCTCTCTCTCTTTCTCTCTATCTCGCCCTATCTTTGGTTCTGGTTGTTCTCTCTTTGAATTTTTTCATGCTCTCTTTTCTTTACGCCGATCAAGAATACTCGCGGTTTCCTATTTTTAAATAAAGTTAATCACCGGCGCGTAAAATAAGCGTTTACCTCGGCCGAACCTGTTTTTGTGCGTGACAGCTTAATCATTCATACAATGACGTCTCCTCAGTAAAGGACGTCTGTCGTGTTTCATTTCTAGAATGAAATTTGATGTAGTGTATATGTTTCCTTAAGATCTTTGCTTTTTTTTTATGTACTTCAATGTGATAATTTTGAAAAAGTGTTATATCGATTCGTAGAGAAACTATCGCTGAACAATTGCTGAAGTAAACATGGTTCAATATTGTTTGTATTAAATTAATTAAAACTTCTTTCGACATTTGCATTAGTATTTCCTATTTTTTACAGAGTGTGTGCATTTTTTTTTATATTAAAATGTTCTTTTATATTTACAGCAAAAAAATAGAAACTATTGGCAGGATGACGGCCATGACGCAGGAAGAAATAATAGCTGGGGCACGTACAGTGGCCCAGGGATTGGAGGCTCTCCGTGTAGAACACAGTAGTCTCTTACAAGGATTACAATCGCAGGATGCACCAGCTGCACGAGACAAAGCCAATTTGTTATCGAGGAACATCGAAATGATAGAATTGGGTTTAGGAGAAGCCCAAGTGATGATGGCATTAGCGAGTCATCTACAAATGATAGAGGCAGAGAAACAAAAACTTAGGACTCAAGTTAGAAGATTGTGTCAAGAGAATGCATGGCTGAGAGACGAATTGGCAGGAACACAACAAAAATTACAAGCCAGTGAACAAGCGGTAAGTTTCCAAATGTATGTAAATGTCTGTAATATTTGAAAATATCTATGAGATAAGTGTCAAATCGAATCCATTTCATTTCACAGGTTGCTCAACTGGAAGAGGAAAAGAAACATTTGGAATTTATGACCAGTATGAGACAATATGATCCTGATCCTTCTGCGGATGATGAAAATGCTAAAGATAGGCCAAAAGATGATCCCGTAGTTGATTTGTTTCCTGATGATGATGCCGATGACCGAAACAGTAAGTGTATGTATTCTTTTTCTTTTTTATATTACGATTGCAGAAACCTGTTTGTTTGCTTTGTTCAATAAAATTTCACGTGGATGTTTATAGCAATATCACCTACCCCGCCATCACAATTCGCACAGCAAGTCAATGCTGGATATGAAATACCAGCACGCTTGCGTACTCTGCACAATTTGGTAATTCAATATGCGAGTCAGGGACGTTATGAAGTAGCTGTACCTCTATGCAAACAAGCATTGGAAGATTTGGAGAAAACTTCCGGTCATGATCACCCTGATGTTGCAACGATGTTAAATATCTTGGCATTGGTATATCGAGATCAAAATAAATATAAGGAAGCAGCTAACCTTTTAAACGATGCTTTAGCTATAAGGGAGAAGACGCTTGGTGAAAATCACCCTGCAGTTGCAGCAACCTTAAATAACCTTGCAGTTTTATATGGAAAGCGAGGAAAATACAATGAAGCAGAACCATTGTGTAAAAGAGCCCTTGCAATTCGAGAAAAAGTTCTTGGATATGAACATCCGGATGTAGCTAAACAATTAAACAATCTTGCGCTGCTATGTCAAAACCAAGGAAAATATGAAGAAGTAGAACGTTATTACCAACGGGCTTTAGAAATATATGAAGCAAAACTTGGTCCAGATGATCCTAACGTAGCCAAAACGAAAAATAATCTTGCTTCTTGTTATTTGAAACAAGGCAAATATAAGGGTGCCGAAATTTTATATAAGCAAGTATTGACTAGAGCACATGAGAAAGAATTTGGTGCTATCGATGAAGATAACAAACCTATTTGGCAGGTATATAAATTAATAGAAATATTTTCAACTTTCGTAAACATTACCATGCTTTTCTATATCGATGGAAAAGATAAATATCTTCAATTTGTATCTAAGGTTGCGGAAGAACGAGAAGAAAATAAACATAAAAATAAAGAAAATACTCCTTATGGCGAATACGGTGGCTGGCATAAAGCGGCTAAGGTCGATTCCCCAACGGTTACGACTACATTGAAAAATCTTAGTTCCCTATATAGAAGACTAGGCAAATACGAGGCTGCAGAAACTCTTGAAGACTGTGCCTTCAGATCAAGAAAAGAGGTGAGTTATAATTTGTTTCCTTATTACGATTTAGGAGAAAATCTTTAACTGCACTTGTTGATGAAACGTTTATGTTTATTTTACACGCAGCATGTACAACAGGTGAGTAAGCTATTCAAGGGATATTCTTTCTTAATATTTCCTTATATATATATATATATATATAAATATATATATATATATATATATATATATATATATATATATTCTTATATATTATATTTTCTTATATATTATATATTATATATTCTTATTAATGTGTAAAAGATATCATGAGTACTATTTACTAGCAGAGTTTGTTTAGTAAAAGATATTTATCATTATAATTTGAATTTATATATTATTTTTATAGAAAGAATTTATTTAGAAATATGAACATTGAAGTTTTTAGTTTTGTATGCATCAATATTATTAAGTCTTCATTTATATTTGAATATTGTACTTTTAAATGTTCCCTTTGTCAAAATAGCTGTTATAGTTACTTATTTGCGTACTATAAAAGGAAAAAAAAACTTTTTTTTTTTCTGTATTTAGGCATTAGATCTAGTGAAACAAGCTAAGGTGGCTCAAATATTAGGAGATGAAAAAGGCACTACTAGACGTGGATCACGATCGAGTTTGGCTAATAGCGAACACGAACAACACGACGAGGTGGGTTGTGTTAAGACAACTTAAATCATCGGTTGCACTGCATGTAGTAGCACACCATTAGTTGTCTACTATCCTTTTCTTCTTTCTTTTTGTTCTTTTTTCGTTATCCGGCCCGTTGTGACGATTTGGCGATACAACACACAATCACAGGGTTCGCTGCCACTGGTGCAAAGGGCGCTACATGAAGGACAATCTGGCCACCACGACGCTAGTCCTAACAAACCCGGTTTTAAAAACAAGATCTTTCAAGCTTTCGGGATTCATTCTTCCACGTAGGATAATTGTCCGTTTGTAGTATCGCTTGTCACTGATTTTTCCCTATATGTACGCAGATTTTAAAGTACTGCTGAATATCTATATTCTTAGGAAAGGAGGGCAATTGAATATTAAGGGGATCCTTATTTTAGGTATCCTTAAACTTCACACAATTATCACGTTGTTGTGTTCTAAAATGCTGAAGAATACTATAATCGTGCGATATATGTCTCTCGTAGAGTTTGTCTTTTTAGGGACATGTACAACTGGCTGTACACGTGTGTTTCTCTGTGTTTCTCGGCACTGAATATAATTTCAATGCACTTGCATAACTTCGAGAAGAGAAACGTCAGTACCTTTTCTTCTATAATCTGCAATGTATTATCAAAATACAGTGCAGTCAATTTTCATCGTTCACATCGGATATATACATTGTAGAAAACAATGAAGCGTTATTAATCACTTCCAATCTTAAACTGTGATAACGCCTTGTGTTTATTTTTTTAACGTGAATATGAGAAGATCATAAATAACGTTTTAAAAAGATATTTTCAATCGAAGGCGCTTGATATGATATAATATATATATTTGATTATTTTAAATTATATGTCTTATAGAAATGCATTACTATAAATTTTACGCTTGTATTCGGTCGCGAGAATATTGTAGTATCAATAATTATTTGGACTGCTTATTCTCGTAAAAAGTTAACATTAAATGTCACTTACATTTCACGCCTTATACTTCCTTAATGGAAAAATTTAGAAGTTCTATTTTAATGTACTATTAATTTTTAACTTCTAGTAAGAATAATTTTATTATTGATAAGAGATATTAAATTATTTGTTACGCATTATAACCTGATTATCTCTGTGAAACCAAAAGTAGTGTGCAATGACACACATGTGGTGAAGATAGAAGTTTTTAGTAACAGCTTTGCTCAACTATATAGCTTGATATAGATTAGCAAAGATAATTTATAAAAATTAGAAAATACGAACCAAATGAAGTTTATGAATTTTTACAAATAATTTTATATTTATTCATTTTATACTTTGATGAATTTCATCTTAATCTCGAATTTAGGTATTCCATTACATTTGGAAATGGTTGGTTCTTCCCTAAACTCTGAATTCTTCAGGAAACTATTTTTAAATCTTCATAGAATAACATTGCAATTTCATTTACGAGTTTTACCTATTGACATTATTACAATTGTATTTTGTTAACTATCTTGTGATATAAGGTGTCTCGAAATTATTTTTGTATTCCCGTGTATTTAAGATATTAACTTATGTGTATAATATAAAGCAAATATTTTGTGCAATCTATTAATTTAACTATATATTTTTCATTCATATAATAATATAGTTGAAAGTTTTTCTTGCCTATAGTTTATAAAGATCTCAGGAGAATACATGAAAAGAACTATTTCTTCCAATTGTTATTTATTCGAGACACCATATACCGAGTTCTGGTGAATGATATCGATATGATAATATCTTATACTATCTTTTTACTTTCCTATAGGTAGGATGAAACGCTGTATTATAAATTAATTCTTAGTACTTTTCTTTAATTTATCACTTACGAACATGAGTAATAAGTAAAAGTAGTGCCTTGATACTTTAATAAATAAAAAGAATAAATTATTTTCTAACAGAGTAATTTAATTGTTACTTGACTGACATCGTATAATATTTAATGGCTCTAATAGAGCATATTAATATTCGTAGGAATGTTATAAAGAAAAGTATAACTACATCCCTGAATGGTGTTATCGATATTTGAGTTACATGCATTCTGTTTCTGTTTTGTATGAAGCTATACAAAGGAACACTTCTTGTATGACAATTTTTTGTATTATGATAACTAAATCTTGCATTAATTTTCCTCGCACGCATTTGTGTTTAACCACACTGTTCTACTATTTTGGAATATCTGCGTTGTTGTTTTGTTTCGCTTTGATTTGAGTACTGCAGGCCAGAACTTAGGTACGGATTGCACTGGAATATGTGACGCCTGGACATCAGAGAAAAGATATCGTGGCATGACAAAACAGGTGCGTATTTGTAGAACTGGATATTTACTGTTACTTCATTAATGCACAAGTTATAAATTTTCTATTTTTACTTATGTTTTGTTCGCATTTTCCTTCTATTTTTCTAGTATGCAGACCTGTTTTTTAACACCAATGAGAAGAGCTTATCTGTTAAATATTATTACTTTATTTGGTAGATATGAATTATTAATCACTGTTCTTAATGTTCGCTGTATTAAAAACTACATTTCTCTTTTAAAATTTAATATATTATAAATAATGCAGCAAAGTCCTTTTGAGTACAGTGATTAATTATACTTTAAAATTGTGTTTGTTCATTGTATAATTTTTTATGAAAATAATGATGTGCACATATAGTAGTTTAATATAAACAATGCATTTTTTTCAGCTATAATCACCTTCATAGCATAAATAGATCTTGAAGCATAATAGTATAAATTACTATAAATGGTGGTTTACAAGGTCCAAAAACATATTTTTTAACCTTATATAAATTCAGTGAAAACATTTTCACTACACAAGTTCATAGGTCATCATTTTACCTAAATTCTGCCTAGGCTGTTTTTTATTTTAATATGTTATGAAGCCTTTGCCCCTTATGTTTTTAAATAATTGTTATATTATAATAAAATTACGAAACACACAATATTGTTTCTTATTTAATTCAGAAAATATTTTTTATATGTTACAGGATCAGAAGTACTCAGTTCGTGCTCAATAAAGAACATGATTTAAGAGAACTGAAGTGATAATTATGAAGCGATTATAAGGGCTCTGCAATGTTTTTATCAAACATTGACTGATGTCCTGTGTCTGGGTCGTTTACATATACGGCACATTCCAGCTGCTTTTAATGAGATGCACTATGTGAAGTTCATTTTATTCAAACATTAGCTTTACATTAACAATCGATTATTTGTTATAGCAGTTTCAAGGTAAATCGATCCACTCTGCTTAACATTTATCTGAATCAAAATGCAAGCTGTAATGTTGGCATAAAAAAATAAGTTTTACTTTTCATGCAAAATCAAAGAAAATATTGACAATGATACTGGCCAAATCCAAACTTTTGATAAATTTAATGAAATTATAAAATAATAATGAACGTTATAATTAATATTGGGTTTCTATACATTTTTGATAGTTGTATGCACACATATCTTACATTATTCATACATGCCCTATATGACATTGCATAATCATTCCATAAACTAGCTTCAATTCAAAGCGAATCAGTGCTTTAGGGAATGTTTGTATGTCGCTTGAAAATTGAAATACATGTAGCATTACACTATGCACGTAGAATTATGTGAGCATACCGTCAATGTAGTTAAAGCTATCAAAGTGTATATCAAAAAAAAGACAATGCCAGAGCATTTTGAAATATTACAAAATTAACCTCTATATTTATTGGATTGATACAACAATATACAATTTTTAAAATAAACAGATTTTCAGTTGTTTGCATATATATGTATATATATATACATGCATATATTCGCAATACTTAATTTATATTGTCATGTTTTCTGTATTATAATATTATGTATCGGGAATAAAACTACATTTACTTTAACGTCGTTTCATCTTCATATTGAACTATATATTTATATTTCAAGCCACCTACTTTGTGATAGGCTGTGAGTGGCATATTATTTTTAAGTTTAAGAAAGAAGTATGAAGAACTTGAATCCGTCAAATCCATTTATACCATAGAAATGTGGTAATCAAAATATGTGATTGTGCAAGTAATATTGCTGCATTAATCGTTAATTGTAATCCTTGTTTTGTTTATGAGATTATGATCATCCTATATATGCAGTATGAAGCTATTGTGAAAAAATATATTGGTCTTACTAATGTGCACTGTATTAGATCTGTCATTATTGTTTTGGTGCTTTTTTAAATATTTTATATATACAAGTACATTTTAAATCAGACAATTTTAGAAGATATACTTGTATACTTGATATTTTTAATATCATTAAATTATATTATCATCTGAATTAAGTGAAAATCCTTTTTTTGAAAAAATGTATTATCTTTCAACATTTAATAGAATTTTCTTTCCTTTAAAAAATTATATTTTCACTATATCTACTTTAATATTTCATTATTATTTTTAATTTATACGTTGTGTTTAAATATTAATTTTACGTGTGCTCTCAATACAATTGCTCATGCATTTAAGACAGATATCATGCGCCTGAGAGCTCAGAGGCCTAGATTTTGAGACGTTTAATATGTGGTATATAAATTTTATTGCATAAAAAAAGTTACTAACAAAAGTGTTCACATAAAATTGTAGAGTGATCTACAATTTTATTAGCACTACATTGTTCAATTGACAAATACTGCACTTTAATATAAATAAATATAAAAATACTACTTTTTTTCTATTAAGATTGGCCATGAAGATAGAAACAAAATTAATATAAATATGAAGTTGTTATATAAAATACTGCATGTTAATTATGCAAATGCTACTTCTATAGAACATTTATAATCGAAAAGAGAACTTAAAAAATTTAATTTATGTATGAAACGTAGCTATATTTTATTGAATGTTTGCATTATATTGTGTTGTAAGTTTTAATTACTTTTTTCTTTTTAAGAATGTATTCTTATACATATATATATACTAATAGCATGTATTGTTAATTTCATAAAATTTGTTATTTTCATCATACCATAAAACACATTGATATTTTACTACGCCTACAGAGTTAAATCGTCGATTGGAATCAATATGCAAGATCCTATGCTAATACTGTTTGTTACTATTTTGTATTTGGGAATGAATGTGCGATACAATAGTTTACACTCAAGAAACTCATATACTTACTCATCAGCAAGTATATATATCGTTTTAACGAGAATACATATACTAACAATACAATATTTTAGTATTGTAGCTCTCAGGTGCAACTATTGTTATTCGATAATATGTAAGTAACGATTTATAATAAATATTACCACTTGTATTACTACCCATATAATCTGTTAAAGGATCAAGTAAATACCCTTGTCCTAGTTAAGTCCAATTAACGGGCGACGTACGAAAAGGATACAACATCGATAACTATAATAATTTTTAAATAATATAACCGATTATAACAAGCAAATCACTTAAACTTGCTATCAAATTTTAAGACCTTAAGTCAAAATGCTAACTTCTTGCTAAATATATATACATGAAATACAATGAAGTATATGATTCATGAATTACTTATAAGCACATGAATCCTGAAGTAACGTGAAATGTTATTACTTTCTATCGGTTTGAAGATGAACAAAAAATGATCATATTTCTTTTTTATCAAGGTAATCGATAATCATCTCGGTTTTCTAAAAAATACATATCAGAATTGATAAAAGAATTGATTGAAGACTGTAAACAAACGCTAACCTGCTTTCAAGAAATTAATTTTATTTGAATTAACACGTAATTAATTTCACATGCATTAAAAATAAAAATCTTTAGTGATATATAAGCGTCAATTTAATGAATCAATCAAATTCATAATAAGAACTTTATTCGTTTTCAAATAAACGCGCGAGAACAATGCGCGTAACGTTAAAAATTATATTTCATATACATATTCGTTGTAGTAAATTAAAAATAATATTAATACTTATTTTTCAAACGCATCATAAATAAAAAAATAAATAAATAAATAAAAATAATAGTATCGTATTATGATATGACATACACATACGATAATCGGCTTTATTTTCCGATACGATATGCGTAAGTTGTACATAAAATTCTTGTAAAAATGTATTGTTTCCATGTAGAATTTAATATAATAAAATTAAATTGCGCGATGTAATAGTCGAGAAAGAAAGATGTTTTTGTAATGAAAGACTAAGTTATACGAAAGTAAAAATCTATGTCTGTATATATATATATTTTTAAACCTACAAACGTATGTGAAAGAATTTCAAAAACAATTGCTACGTTACGATCCAAAATATTTTAATTAAACGATTATAAGAAAACATATCAAATAGCGTTGGAATTAGAACAGTTGATTACAATTCATTTGAATAATGTTATTTAATGAGAATGATTTTCAAAAAATATTTTATGAACTTCGTACGCATGCGCGAAGAAATGTTTCCCATATGGGTATATGAAATAGCGTATTCGTAAAACTCTCCAACGAATTCCATATAATTACATCGAACTATAAAAAAAGAAAATGTTATGTTATGTCGGGAATTTATTGTAAACGAAATACGTAGTAACACATAATTTATTCAAAGCGTATTCTTAAAATTCATATGAAATTTGGTAATAGTCGGAATTTCGATGAAACTCGTTTATTATCAATTAAATCAAAACCGGCAATTGATTAATATTTTTCAATATAATTAATTATTTTAAGAATATACTTAATATATTGATCGATCTTATTACTTAGAAAAAATGACACGGGGAAACATATTATAATTGTTAATTACTTCGATATAATACTAATCAAATTCGTAGTATTACATACCATATTGCATACAGTAAATTATACTAAGAAGATAATATATTAAAACATTGCAAAATTATCCAATTATTATTAATTGCGCTATTGAATCTTGAAATGACGACATCTATTAACGAAATAAATAAATAAGTAAAGTAAAATAAATCATCCATATGTTGGTAACGTAGTTGATCTATAATTAGTATTAAATGATGCTGTAAAGCTTGTGCATCGGATGATCGGAGATGGATAAAAATTATAGTAAGTAGAAAAATGAATCAGGTAAGATTTATTGATTAATTAAACGTCCAATTAAACGTCATATAGAACTAAAATAATAACAATCGAGATAGAGTATACAATAAAAAAGTTTTTTTTTCTATTCCACAATAATTATACTAACGATATTAATGTGTCTTTATAACTTTTTACATTATAAAATTCTTATACACAGAGAGCGATAATATTATATATTATTAGTAATTCGTTCTAATCATAGAGTTTTACAACACTGTTCAGTTTTCAAAGGAAACTAAAAGCTATCAAGAGCAAGACATGATGTGTGTTTATGTGTGTATGATTAATGTATCCATTATAAACATTCCTCAAATAACTCTCGCTTTTCATTGACGATACTGGAAGACTAAATTTGGATATCCCTGCTTCATCATTGGTTGTTATTATTCGCGCCGAGAAAGATCGTTACTACATAGCCAATAATATCTAAGAAGGACGCAATAGAATTACTTGCTGCTCCTCGGATAATACGACGAGACTTGGTAATTGAAAACCGTCCCTAGTGCCTTTCTTTTTTTTTTTTAATCATCGATTTTCCGAAGAATACCGATTAGATCCGAGAATGAACGAGACGTCGCTACGTTAATCTGGTATTTCATTCGCGCGAATTGTTCGTCACGTCCGCCCAGTTTAGTAAGATAATTTTATGCATATAAATATGCAGTTGTGTCGTTCATATCAACGGTCAAAGGCAGACAGCAGTATTTAAGATTTTAATTTTTATCACGTCAAAAAATTTGTTACAAATCATTCGCCCTGTGAAAAATGTCGGAACTTCGAAAAAGAACTGTGGAAGATGCGCCCGCAGCTACGCGGGATGTCACCGATGATCAGGTGAAATGTTTTTTTTTTTTTATTTTTCCTTTTATACACAATTCTGCGAACATTTCTAAACAAATAAGCGGATTAATGTATTTATCGATTTTTATTAACTAATTAAATTCTTCCTATTTTTGAAATGTATACGTTCATTTAATTGATTGATATCTATTATTGACAGCTAATAACAGGGACGCGTCAACATTGTTTGCCCCCACTAGTATGTATGATTATTTGACATTGGTATATTCCATTGAATGGATTGCCCTTTGGCATATTAATGCAATGCCATATTAAAGTACTAATAATGTTTATTTTATTTATGTATTTCCCTTATTTGCTGACAATGTCCAGAAAATTTTTTCTAACATGTTATATTTTAAATTAATATAAATAACAATGTTCTTAATATTGTTAACAGAAGGAAGAAATTGAATCTGAAGATGACGCGAAATTGGAAGTAGAGGATCTTTCTAAAACATTGCCGCAGGGAACTCATCATACTCCTCAAATTTTAAATCCTGTTCTTTCTGGTCTTTCAGATCGGTCAGTTTGAACATAGTTTTACTTATGATTTCTTATTAAGCATGTACTTTTAAACAATTTAAAAAATTTCTTTTAGATGGAAAAATTGGATTATCAGAAGTATTTCAACGTCTGTAATGATAGCTGTATTTGGTTTTATCATATATGGTGGCCCATTAGTACTTATGATTACGGTAAATATTATTTCTAGCAGAACAAACATAATTAATTCGAATGTTATTTCATTATATGTTCATTTATTTTCGCAGACATTAATAGTTCAAGTAAAATGTTTTGAAGAAATCATTAATATTGGATATGCAGTATATAGAATTCATGGTTTACCATGGTTTAGATCTTTATCCTGGTATTTCTTGATAACTTCTAATTATTTCTTCTATGGTGAGAATTTAATGGACTACTTTGCAGTTGTGATCAATCAAACGGTAAATGAATTTATTTTATATATATTTTATTTAATAAAATATATATCTGTTATAACCTAAAATAAAATGTTATAAATATATACATAAGTTTGGCGCAAAATCAATAAAAGAGCCACTACAAATAAGATATATATAATCTTTGTGTGGCTTCTCATACAACTTAGTAAGGCTTCTACATTATGCATTATGTTAATTATATTCGTAAAAATAACAACTTCCTTCTATTTTTAGGAATATTTACGTGTACTCGTGACATATCATCGGTTTATTTCATTCTGTCTATACATCGTTGGTTTTGTTTGGTTTGTACTCTCACTTGTAAAGAAATATTATATGAAACAATTCTCTTTGTTTGCATGGACACATGTTGCACTACTTATAGTAGTGACACAAAGTTATCTTATAATACAAAATATTTTCCAAGGACTTATATGGTAAATTTACTATTTACAATAATTATCAAATTTTTTTTTTTATTAATGATAGTGTATTAAAATATTTATTTATTTTTTTATATACCTATTTAGGTTTATCGTACCAGTAAGTATGATAGTTATAAATGATGTTATGGCTTACATGTTTGGATTCTTCTTTGGAAGAACACCTTTGATAAAATTGTCTCCAAAGAAAACGTGGGAAGGTTTTATAGGTGGAGGAATTTCAACAGTTTTCCTTGGATTATTGGTAATAAGAAAACAATTGTTATATTTCTTTATAGTTTGTATAATAATAATAATATAAAAAAAATGATTATCAAAATATTAATATTTTACAGATATCCTATGTTATGTGCCAATACCGCTACTTCATTTGTCCTATTGAATATAGTGAAACTTTAGGTAGAATGACAATGGATTGTGAACCATCTAGTTTATTTCAACCACAGGAATATGGTTTGCCAAAGTGTTTACAAGTAATTACAAGAATGGTAATATTATCATGATGAAAGAACCATGGCAGAAATTAAAACAGTATAACGATTATATTGTTTTGCAGATCAATGGAAAGGAGACACTGACTTTATATCCCTTTTTACTTCACTCATTGTCTATGTCTATATTTAGTTCTGTGATTGGACCATTTGGAGGGTTTTTCGCCAGTGGATTTAAGCGAGCTTTCAAAATTAAGGTAATTCGATTATATAAAATACTATTGTGTCTTGTTCTTTTTGTTTTTATCATAATATTGATATTAATTACAAACATTACATCATTGAAATATAGGACTTTGGAGATGTAATTCCTGGTCATGGTGGAATAATGGATAGATTTGATTGTCAATATTTAATGGCAACGTTTGTCAATGTTTATATTTCATCATTTATACAAACAGCTTCACCTCAAAAACTGTTGCAACAGGTAAAGAGAAATAAATATTGCTCATATTATTATTGTTTTGTTTTAAATTTATCACTTGCTTGTTAATTCTTCCTAGCATTTAATTGTTACATTATTTATATACCAATTATATATAAGTTTTTATCCTTTATAGGTTTATAGTTTAAAACCAGAACAACAACTACAATTGTTTCAATCTTTAAAAGATTCATTAGAAAACAGAGGTCTTTTAAATATGTATTGATTTAAAAGAATACATATTTCTTAACAATTATTGCAAGAATTATTGCAAAGAAATTATTACTGTCATTTCTGTAAGTGTCAATCAACAGGATATGCAAGCGAATATTAGTAACCGATAAATAGCGATTAGCTAATCTCTGTTACAATCTTATCGATATCGTAGAAAATTGATAAATATGCCATAAAATATTTGCGATTTTTTTTGTGCATTCCGCATAAGTTAGGCGAAATATTGTAACTGATTCTTTTTATGCCTTTTATTAAGAAATGCCACTTTTTTTTTCAAATAGCACAAGCCAAAGAATATTGCCTTTGATAAATCCTGTTTTGTATATTAGCTTTTGTGTATAAATCTTTATAATCGTATATTTACTTCTTTAATCAGGTACAAATAATGTTCAACAAGGGAACATATTTTTCCATCCAATTGTATATTAAATATTACAAGTATCTATATTTATCAGATCTCAATATATTAGTTGCTAATAATTACGCATTTATGAATCAATTTTGCAAGAATATCTTATACGTGCAGCGTAATTGTTTTAATAATTGACATTCAACGATTAATATATATATATATATATATATATATATATATATATATATATATATATATATATATATATGCGTGTATAAAAATCAAGAGAATTCATTTATTTATATTATGTGGATATTTGTTTGTTCCTCTACAAAATTATATTTACTATTTGTTGCGGATTATACGCTATATGCAAGTATTAATAACTCTGATTAGACATTTTTAAGAAAAAAATGTAGGACTTAAGAAAAAATCTAGGTTTCATCTTGTATTCGATGTTATATAAAATATTTATTTAATAACAAATTATTATATAATAACCCCTAAATGAAATTAAATATTCTGCAAGAATATATAATTCTTCCTAAAATATTTATATTTTTTTGCTCTAAGTTGAAATTTTTGACTGCGTTGAATAAAAACTTGTTGAATGTCACAAGATAAAGAACAATTCTTCTATATAAGAAATCTTCCCATATTAGAAAAGTACAGTATTGTAACAGACGCAAATATAGCCGTATTTATCGTCTTGTTATTATAAATTGTAGTACTTATTATTTCTATAATATCTTCTAATGTACTAGAGATTTCATAAATTTTAATTATATTGTTTTTTTTTTTGTTTTTTTGTATATATGTATGTACCATAAATGGTTAATATGTTATAAAAGCGTAAATGCAAACAAAGGTGTTTCCAATTATAAATATTGCACATCTGTACTAAGTTGTGATAAATGAAAACATCGTTGTTTGCAGAATAAACATTACTGTAATATGACGATCCATTTATTTATAAGATAGAGATGTTATGATTTATCATTTTATTATTTGATGTAGTAAGAACTCCATAATAATTCGAAAAATTGCGGAGCATACATACATGTAACTGAATAGATAAAAACATTGGCATCTGATTATTTCATTTTCAAATGTTCCTAGTATGTAACCTTGAATTGCGCCAACTGTCAGCGAGAAAAATATTATTGTTCAATACCATTTTCCATGCATTCTATATTGTCTGTTAAGTTGACATGGCACAATTACTTGGTAATTTTATGTGATCGAATTACATTTCCAAATAAAATGCTGTAAGTCTTTCTTACAGTTGACAAATCAGATGTATCGCGCGGTTAAAATACAAAATGTACCTAATTAATATAAAATAATGTTTGTAAATTTCTTTATTATTACATTATGTATTAACAAATTTTGACGTTGAAATCTAAATGTTGAAAAAGTTATGGTCTATTTGAATTAGAAGATAAATAGAGAGAAAGAAAGAAAGAAAAACTAATAGATAAATGGTTAGAGATAAGTATATTTATTTATTAGACAATATAAGAAAAAAATTATATATATTATATATATATATATATATATATATATATATATATATATATATATATATATACATACATACATACATACGTATACATATATACATATTATACATATATATCTGTATGGATTTATGTAATGTAACATAAATTCTCTATTTTAACGTACAACACTCTGTATGAAGAAAAAGGAGATTTATGTGCAGTAACAAATATATTATATAAATAAACATATATATGAAACTGATATAACTTAAATACAAATTTATAGTAATAATATATTTATGTAGTGATATTATAACAATAAAATATGATTCGTCGTTATATAACTCTGACATTTAATTCTTTATTGAAAACTAATGAGAAAACTCTCATATTTGATAATATATTTTTATATAAAAATAATGGAAATTATACCGTTTTAATCACTGTAATTTGTAATTATCATAGACTATTGGACAATCAAATTTAAGAGGTCATTATATGCTATCGATATTAATTGGATACAAAAATATGAAACTAACATTAGAATTATAAGGTCCTTTTAAAGTCTTGATTGCTTAATTGATTTCTTATTTATAAAGATTTAAATATTAAACATTTAAAAATACATCAGAAAAAAAGTTTTGTTATTGCATATTACAATTTTACATATTGTATTTTTTAATGTGATCGATAAAGAAGAAAAAAGTTTATTTATTAAGAGAAATTAATAAAATCTATGTGTTATGTATACGTATATACATACACACGCTCACACACGTGTATCTTTGAAATATCACTTCAATGCTTCGCATTGCAAATAGACATAAACGTAAGCAAAATAAATGATCGAGCTTTCGATCTTGAGTCAAACTCGAAGTTAGCAGACACATCACTACGTCACGACGTTCGCATCGTGTAAACATTTCATTCATAGCTCTTTAAGGAAAAAAAAATGAATAAATTTTCTCTTTTGGAATACTTTCAATCTTTCATACACACATACATAAAGGAAGGATTTAAACATGCGGTAACTTCCACGTGATAAAAATAAAATCCCAGTACAATCGGTATTGTTTATCATATAAATTCTTTGTATATTATACAGTAAGCATTATCGAACCGATTAGCTGTGTACATTTAGTTTTTATCATTTCAATATAATTTTTTTACTAACGATCTTATCAAGTTGAATTTTATGTTATGAGTGTTAGGTTGATACGAACAGTGAATGTTTTAGCATCGACGAAGTTGACAATAATGTTTTAGAGGTTAGGAAAATTGTAAGAAATCTATTATTAAATTAATCTTTTCATTATTTTCTTTCTTCTTCTTCTTTTTTTTTCTTTCTTTATCTGCGATACCGTGTAATATAAACAATGAAAATAAATCGTAATATCCATTGATGTATGATATTTAGTATCGTCGGTAAAGAAGCAAACTGTATTTATTTAGATGTAATTGAAAATAAACGAAAGATTTAAGATTACAAATAGCAAGCGTTAAACTTTTTTTTTATTGGTTAGATCAAGTAATTACGATTATATAAACTTAAATTACAGATGTTCACGTTTTTCTAGTGATGTACGAAATTTCGATAGTAATCTACCTTAACGATATATACGTTAGCAATAAAAACGTGGGTGGTGTTTGTTCTTTAATTACTACATTGGAATGTATTTTATGACTATCACCTTCGATGTTACAAAACGAATGGTAAATATCAGAGACTATAATGGTCGTGGCAGTATTAAAGATCGCAATTTTATTTCGTAACATATATATCGTTTTCTCATTGATACAACGTTTTGCGACAATTGTCGACGATAATCGACAAAATTAAATTATCGACGATATCAATAAGATATATACTGGTATTTTAAGTCGTTGAATTTGTCCGGTTTCTTTTAGTTTCAATCATCGTCGAGAATTTAATTGTAATAATAAGGGAAATAAACAATTGTATAAATGGAAATGTTCTATTTTAGCGATAAATTAATAATATGAACGAATAATCGTTTTTTTCTTTTTCTTTTTTTTTTATTTGCATATACAGACACAACAGTTTTGTATTGCTACAATTTTATACTAAGTTTTTTTCTTGGATCGCATAACATGTTATGATGTGTCAGTTTTTTTTTCTTTTTTTTTTTTTACGTAACGTCTTGTAATAATGCGTCATCGGTGGGAGAATCAGGGGTTATATACATCACGCAGTGCGAGTTCCCTTTTTGCTACGTATAAAAGGATAACGATTATCGTGCGACGTAAAAAACACAAAATTGTTATATGGCTCCCTCTGTCTGTTATGTAGAAAAGTTAACTTTCAAGGTTACCATTCTCATTACGAAATAATTCGGAAACGGAAGAACGTGTTAAGGATCTACTTATTCTAGTTACATTTTTTCTCTTAACGGAAAGCTCATAATTAACTGAACGATCATTTAGTTAATTAATTAATTAGTTAATTTCTTTTTACCGACTTATTTTATGACAAACCGTATTAGTCATCGACGTTATCATGGTAACACGAAGTTTCCAGTAATTCGAATGGAAATGTAGATATAAGTATAATTATTTTTCCCATAGTGTGTCTTTATTTATTTCATTTGAAACGTTTAATTTATTGTTTTTATTTTAGCATCGAATAAAAGTTCAAAATTATTTTATACATTAAACAGTTATAAAGATGATAATCAAACACTAATGTGCATATAGAGAATAACAGATTTTCTAATCGAAATATTTTTTCTATAAATTTATATATATATATATATATATATATATATATATATATATATATGAATGTATAAATTTAGATAAAGAACGTTTAATTTTTTTGTATGAAAAGAATTTCACAGGTACATCATGCCCCTAAATATATATTTTCTTGTTACGGTCCTATTTGTAATTTCAGTATCCGTCACTAGGAAGCGGAGCGATCATATTAGCAAGTAAAATGGCGGGCGTGCTCTTCGAAGATATTTTCAACGTGAAAGACATCGATCCGGAAGGCAAAAAGTTTGACAGGGGTGAGTTTAAGTTATAACATATATTATTCTTTACGTTATTCCAATATTTTACGACAATCGTAAGATAGGATAGTGAATTTTTAAGTGATATTATAAGGAACGTTTCACGAAGGTCTCTCATGCTTCAAGGTTGTTGCCGGGAAAAAGCACATGGCGTGACAGTTCTGTACGTCTATCTAAAATTAGAAAATCTACATACGTTAAAGAAATTCGTCATTCAATTCGCGTCTACTTTGATTGCATTATTTTTTTTGCTAGATAAAGAGTACTCTTGGATGATCGATCGTAGAGATTCGATGACGTCACATTTCAGGGTCTCACCCCAGCACACGCGTACCGTTTGTTTACCGGCTGATTCGCAGCAAAGGCGGGACGTTCAAACAAGCTAGACAATCGTGATATTTTATAATTTCTGTTCCTGTAAATTTCTGTTCATGGTATTTCTTCACGTCTATACTTTTAATTTTTTTATCCAAATTAATGACCAAATTAAAGGTTTCATATTTAAACCAAATTTTTTTTATTTTTTTTTTATTTATATTACAATTAATAAAACATTAAATCATTAATATATACGCCGTTAACGTTGAAAAATATTTTAAAAAATATCCGAAGATGATCAAAATTGGTGAAATATTTCTTTCGTTTTTATTTATATCGAAAAAACAATTATAAAATATTATGATAAATAATTCGCCACGTCGATTTGTATTGGATTATTTTCTAAGTTTCGTTGCACCAAATAAACGATACGTTAATCGATTGGACCCCGTTCGTCGTAGTACTTTCGCTAGTTCCGTTAAAGAATGCTTTTGAAGTGGTACAGTTTTCGAATTCCTTTTTTTTTCTTTTTCTTGTTTTTCTTTTTTTTCTACCCAAGCCGTTCCAGATGTTTTATTAATCTCAATTCTGATGCCATTTAAACAACTATCTTCTCTCTTATGCAAATTAATGATTTTCAATTAGTCACGCTTGAAAGTATTGACATAAAATGATCAATTGAATATGCCAATTATCAATGTTAACTTGAGACATCGAAATCGATGTGTATCTAGAAATATAATCGATATCGACCAATTTCTTTGTGATGAGGGGGGGGGGGAGGGAGGGAGTGTGGGTGGGTGGGAGGGACGGAAAGGGAGTGGGTCGTGGCGAAGGTCGCGAGCATGTTCCATATTGATCGGAAATAATATTTAACAAGGAGCATTTAGACGTTAACAGAAATGAAAAGTAAAATGAAAAAGAAGTAACATGAAAGATAAAAGATAGGACGAAAGATACGTAGATCATTAGAAAATCAACGATAGAAAATAAAACTTGATGGGTCTATTACAATTTTTTTTTAACACGCACGAATTCCTCCATAATCGTACTTGATCCTATCGAAAAGAGCTAAATCGGGAAAAAGTGAAGACGCGTACTTAAAGAAAAAAGAAAAAAAAATAGAGCGGTCACTCGTATAAAGTAGGAACAAGAGGAAAGGGGCTTTGAAGGGGTAGGAACGTTAGGGAGAAAAGTTAAAAAACTAGTGGGCTAAAGGTAGAGCAGCAATAAGGGGGTGAAGATAGAAGTTAGTCGAATCGCGTCACCCTATATTTTCACCTATATTATCTCAGAGGAGGAAAGGGTTCCGGAGGTCGGGAGGCGGGAGGCGCGAGGCGGAAGAGAGAGTATAGGGGCGTGGGAAGGAGGGGTTACTCGGAGCGGCCAATGGATGGGTGTTAGTGGGGCCAGAAACGTACTAGAGCGAAGAGAAAGATGGCTGGCTTTGCTTGGGGTGGAAGTAGGTGCAGAATGAAGGAGAGGAGGAGAAGAACGGGGAGAGAGGGGGGGGAGAAGGAGAAGATGGACGGGGAGGCAACCGGTCGGTTGGTCGGTCGGTCGGTCGGCGGAGGAATCGAAAAAAGGGGATTAGGGAATTGGCTGGTTGCGCGGGTGACGCGACGAGAGGGTAGCTGGTGTGCGTCGAAGGGGTTGGAAAGGAGCTTGCTGGATGCCACCGATCGTAGCGAGGAGATTGGGGAGGTTGGACTGATATATAAAATAGTGGTGGGGGTGGAGGAGGTGGTAGGCAGTCTGCTGCCGCTGCGGCGGCGGCCGGTCGATGCAGCAACGATGCCCGCAGCCGCAGCAGCATCGGCAGCAGCAGCAGCGACGTTGAGCAACATCGCATTCGCGTAATATGTCGTGCGAGTGATAGAGAGGGAGAGAGAGAGAGAGAGAGAGAGAGAAAGAAAGAGAGAGAAAGAGAGAGAGAGAGAGAGAGAGAGAGAGAGAGAGAGAGAGAGAGAGAGAGAGAGAGAGAGAGAGCGGAGCCGACCGAGCCTGTCGCGCCATTGGTGGGGATTGACACGGTCAAGGTCAGTCTCCGTTCCAAGGTCGCGGAAGATGTCATCTCAGGAGGGAGTCGTGCTCGGCGCACGCTCTTTTCTCTCTCTCTCTCTCTCTATCTCTTTCTCTCTCTCTCTCTCTCTCTCTCTCTCTCTCTTTCTCTCTCTCTTTCTCCCCCTTTCTTTCTCTTTGAGAACGTTTTCCCTCTTTCTCTATCGCTTTACCCCTACCCAACCCTCTTCCTTCTAGTCTTCCTTTTCCTCGCGTTCCCCTTTTCTCGCACACGCTTCTCTCGTAAGTTGAAGCAATACTATCGCCATCGTTTCTCCTTTAGTTTTTCTCCTCTCTCTCTATCCTTTCCTTTTCTTGTTTTTCCTTTCTTTTTCTTTATTGTTTTTGTCGTTTAGTTCTTTCTTTATTCTTAGTTCCTTTTTTTCTTTATTTTTCCTTATACTTGTCGGCGTCTTCTGGACGAAAGTTCTCGTTCGTCGAGTTTTCCTTTTCGCTTAGTTCTTCTCTGTGTCCCGCTGTTTCGTTTCTTATATTTCTTTTTTGAAATTTCTCTTTCGGGATTCGAAGAGTTATTTTGGAATTTTATATCGCTTTACTTCTCGTAGTCGTAGATTTTTAAATTGATCGATAAATAGATAAGTGTGTTTGCTGGGTATGTGGATAAATCTGAGATGTAAATATTGTAAATATTTACAGATTCGAGAACATCTTCGCAGAACATCAGATGATTCAGAGATCAGATTTTATGCGATCTTCTATTATTCGCTATTAAAGGTTCGTACTTTCAACGATAATTGCCTTATACTCGTTCGAAGTTCATAATTATGGTAACGATACGATATCGTAGTAATCCGTTTAAATGAATATTACTTTGCATATATATATATATATATATATATATATATATATATATATATATATATATATATATATATACATATCGAATCGGTCTCTTCAAAGTATCGAAAGATGTGAAATAACGTGCGTTCCTTTTCGTTCGAACGAGCATGATTCCCGTTTTAATCCTCGCTATCATGATCGTATGTTCTCTCTCTCTCTCTCTCTCTCTTTCTCTCTCTCTCTCTCTCTCTCTCTCTCTCTCTCTCTTTCTCTCTCCCCTCTATCTATCTATCTATCAATCTATCTTTTTCTCTCTGTCTATCATATTTCCCTCCCCCGTTGCTCCCTTCTATACAACAGCCGACCTTTTTTAATCGAAGCGTATCGTATCTTTCGTCGATAAACGTTTTGGATTAGACAGCCATGTATTTTCGATAGCACGATCTAGCTCTCTGAAAGCACTTCGAACGAAAACGGCGAACCGAATCGAGCGTGGCATACCTCTCGTCCGTCAAAGCTTCCGTCGCCGTTATATATGTTCTTGGATGTAGAATATTATTTTTGGCATAAAAGACGTTCGTCAAACACAACATCGAATACCTTTTTTCTTTTTCTTTTTTTTTTATTTGTTTCGCTTTTTATTTTTTTTTTATTTTTTTACCCCTCCCCAAAGAATCGCGAAAGATATACTTGAGGTTTAACGATATCATACATGGACAGAGCCGTAAACGTCTTTTCCAATATTACGTTTGCGACGTTAAACGAAAGTAGGGCAAGTGTAGATAAGTCGGATAAATTGGATCGTCTTCGTAAGCAATGAATTAACAACTACCGACGTTCTACCGATCCGAAATCGAACGAAAATTTGCCCTCTACTCGATGAATATATTCTTTTCTTTCCTTATCCTTTCTTTTCCTCTTCTTCTTTTTTCTTTTTTTTTTTTTTTTCATTTACTTAAATTTCTCGAGAAACCGAGAAAATCGATTGGTTTTGTACGTCGTTTCGTTTAAATCATCGTTTAATCCTCTATAACCTGATTGCTTTTTCTTTTTCTGTCTTTAGTAGAAATCATTATATAAACATGAGAAACTAGCAAACATTAGCAATTCATTTCTAATTTGTTAATATCCTATTATGAAAAGAAGAACTGTATAGTATTTGTATATACATACATAGATACGTATGTGTATGCAGTATGTATATTGATTTTATTTATCTTATAAGTTTTCGATTGAATGTTCTTTTAAATTTCTTCTTCAATATATTTCGGACGCAGTTATATTGTATTACAGAAATGAAATATTAAAGAACAAATAAGGAAGAGAAACGATGAACATTATTAAAAATATATCGATACGTTATTGTCATATACCTTAACATGATAATGGAATTCACGAAGCTACGTTATGTGAAAATAGTATTATTATAATAATTTGAAAAGAAAAAAAAAGGAAAATAAAGAAGAAGAAAGGAAACATATACCATTCAAGTAAAAAAAATTATATATTAAATTATAAATAAAATAAAATAAATTGCAGAATAATACCTGCTAATTTTAATTGGGAAAATTAGAAATCCCTATACATTCTCGATTATGAGTTAAAAAATAGCTGTGAAAACTATACATTTTAAAGGAATAATTATATATATATACACAATATTATATAAATATATATACAATATAAATTCTAAAGAAACAAAAAAAAATAGATATACCTAGATATAGACAGTCGGTGACGGTTAATGTTATCTACGTGATGTTATTTTGAGTTAATGAATTGACACATTATTTCCTGTCGATTATCATCGCGAATTTTATTTTCATCATTCTCAACAGCATTGTACTTACATATCGGGAAACGTGGAAAGGAAAAAAATAAGGATGCCCCCTACCCCCGCAAAATTCCTCATAACGAATTGATCTTTTCTTTTTTACTCGCTCCTTTTAAGCCTTAGATAGCCCGCACTACGCAATATCGTGTCCCTTTAATTATTTAGCCGTATTTCGCTTCCTTATCGAACTCGGCTCGAGAGGCCGCAGGAGGTCTAAATCATTTTGGCACTCCCACGGTTCCTGAGTCTCGTCAAAATTGATTTTAAGGCGCGGCGAGTGCCCTTGTAAATCGGAACGCTCTGTTCCTCGCACACGCGCACACCCCACACGATACTTGCATACTTAATCCTTCATATTCTCCCTCCCCCTCTCCCTTTCTTTTTCTTTCTTTCTCTCTCTTTTCTCTCTTTCTCTCTTTCACTCTCTATCTACATATATGTACTTACTCTAGTGTACTTAAATGTTATCGAAAAAGGTAAATAAAGTGGTACGACGGAGACCTAGTCATATTGGTTCATTGATTTTCATTATTCTTTGAAATTTCATTAATTTAAAATTCTGATATTTTTTTTTTGCTTTCCTTCTTGTTTTTCTCTTTCAATATCAATTACGGTAAATTTAATATTTTTCTCTCATCATTTTCTAAAATTTAATCAATTCTTTCGATATTACTCCGCCAAACCCAATATATATAATTTGAATAATATATAATTAATAATGCTAAAATATTATTTTGTCCATGTTAATTTATATATATATATATATATATATATATATATATATATATATACATATATATATATGATTATTTAATGAATACAAATAATTTACGCACACACGCGCGCGCTCGCGCGCGCGATCTACTGAAAAGTTATATTTGCTATAATCAACAATTTTTTAATAAATATATTAATTAACGATTCAAATCAATAAAAAGAAAAAATATATGTATTAAGTTAAGTTTATAATATATATATGATTTTAATAATTTTTTCTACAAATACATTTATTAACGATTACTTAATTACTAAAAATAGTGTGTGTGTGTGCGCGCGCGCGCGCGCGCGTGTGTGTGTGTGTTAGAAAATAATTCTGCACTGTAAAGAATTAAAGAGAGAAATTGTCGGTAAGAAAACTAATATCTATATATAAATTTTTATTTCAAATGAAATCTTTAAATTCTTTTAAGAAAAAAAAACTTGTATATTATCACAAATATGTGCATTTTTTGAAACCAAACGAATACGCACGCGTATCTAATTTTCAAAAGATATACAATTGCCTACACCGATAACGTGTACTGCTGTGCTCTTCTTGTCCATTTTATATATGGTTTCTCCAATAACGTAATCAATATGCAACTTAAGAAAACTGCTTTACCCCAAAGATTTATCCTGATGAACGTCATCTAGTAATATACGATGTGAACATGTGAAGAAGCGAAATAAGTGTGTGTGCGTGCGCACGCGCGCGTGTATGTGAGAGAGAGAGATAGATAGATAGATAGAGAGGGGGGAGGGTATAACACGAACAAGAAATCGTATTAATCACATTTTCGAAGCAATTCGTTCTCTACTCGTCGTATCAAAATCGTCGTATTTACGAACAGGAAGAGCTCCTTAAAAGGATCCTTGATTCATCGAAGCGTCGTCTTGGAATCAAAAATACGAACCTATGTATTTGAGCGGTGTGTGTGTGTGTGTGAGTGCGCGCGCGCGTGTGTACGTATATATAATTGTATGTATATACGTATGTATGCATGTGTGTACATATGCATGTATGTACAGAGTAAACTTCGTTGGTAATATCGTTTTCTTTCCTTTTTCCTTCGCCGTGACCTACTTTTCCGGAAAGGGAGAAAAACGGTGAAGGGTAAGAAGAAAAAAACCAAGAGACGAAGCATCGAAGCATATATATATATATATATATATATATATATATATATATATACATATATATATATATATAGAGAGAGAGATGCATTTTCGTTTACTATTTACCTTATTTCTGAATTCTCTTTCTTTCCATTTTTTACTATTTTCTGAATTTCAATACTTTCAAAGCATTACTCTTCGCAATCTGAATCATTTTTTACTATTTTCTGAACGTCAATACTTTCAAAGCATTACTCTTCGCAATCTGAATCATTGATAAGATTTTATCTTTTACTCTAAAAGATAAAATATAACGGAGGTGTGTTTGTATGTATATGTATGTGTAATCTCAGTTTACGTTCGTATCTTTCATACGTAGTAGAAAATTAACCGAACGTTTAGAAATAAATAATTAGGGAATCGTTTATTCGTTACGTCAGCTACTAGTTTATATCGATTAAGTCGATCGTTAAATTAATCACGCGCATAGGATACTTACTACACGTGTACGACCGAGCCGTGTTGTGCTCGGTTAATGCTTTCATTCTACGATCTGGTCTTATTAAGCATGAATGAAAATTTTTTACCTCTTAGAAGAGTTCATTCGAGATACGCGTTCGCGAGTAGACTAACTATTGCATTTGAGTAAACGCGTAACAAGTCGTACAGATATATGTATGCGTTACAATTTTCTCTGTTTCATTTTATTTATTTTTTTTTGTATGTAGACGATCATTAAAATACCACGAGAGTTCGTTCTTTTACGCTTGTTATAATTAGTCCTATCGAAAAATTCTGTATATTTTATATCAAAACAACCGTGCCGAAAATCGAAAACATTTTTTGATAGATCTATAATAGATTATCATATCGTTTTTATATGTTCACAAATTCTATTCTATTGTTTAATAAGTAATGTTGTCATTTTCAATATTTTATATCTAAATGAACGATATATTACGTTTCTTTTTTACTGATAATTTAAATATTATTTATTGGCAAATTGAATATCTACTATAGTACACTATGCTATCGCGCGCGCGCGCGCGCACACACACACACACACACCCACTATTATGGTATAAGTATTATGCACGTACTATATATACAATACTATATTATACTATACTGGTGTGTGTGTGCGCGCGCGCGTGTGTGTGTACATATATATATATATATATATATATATATATATATATATAATATTACAGTATATTATACTATATATGTAGTACTACAATGTGTGTGCGTGTATGTTCTATAATACAGTACTGTTTATTTAGATAGAAAATATAATACTACAAATGCTATCATTAATTATTGACCACCAAAATATTTATCAATCCTATGACGATTTGTATAGATCCATAGAATCTTTTAATACGAATTTACAAAATGACACATATTGACACACACGCACTTAACTTTTTTTTCAACTCCAGTATCTATGGTAACTGGGAAAAAAAAAATAGAATTTTTTCGGTTTTTGCGGCTCTTGCGAAACGCGGTATGCGTCGAAAAGTTCGATACAAATAAAGACGTGCCAAATATAAACGACACGTACGGTCTAAAACGGGTGTACGTGACGTGCAAAAGCAATTTATTTTCGTGGTAAAGGAAGAATCTTCGAGGAATATAAGGGAGCGTAGTATAACGTAGGCCAGTCGGCCACGTTTTTGTCGTCGATCGATTCTTCAAAAAGCCCGAAACAAAATTTTCTTTATTTCTTTATTATTCATCGAACAATAGCATGACTAATGGAATGAAATTTTGTTATCGTCGAGAGAGAAAGAGAGAGAGAGAGAGAGAAAAGAAAACCACAATGCTCGGTATGCATTTGCATATTTAATTCATCTTTCGCAACATTGACTAATGCTCGTTTACTTATACTCATACTTTCTTTTTTTTTTAGTTTTTTATTTTTTTATTTTGTTCGTCATAAAAAGTTTGCGTTTATCCCCTACCTTACTTTTCAAACACGTGATGATAAATACTTTGTATTTGTATATACTACTTGGTTTTTTCCAAGT
>OU964976.1:1550084-1565084 GCA_918808275.2 Dolichovespula sylvestris
GCACACGCACACTTGCGCACTAGTCGGGAGAGACGAGAAAACGACAACGACATGCTGTGACGCGCAGGTGCGAGCAAACTCTCTCCCTCTCCCTCATCTCTCTCTCTCTCTCTCTCTCTCTCTTTCACTCACTCACTCTCGATTCGATACGTTTCTTATTTCCGTCCATTCCGGAGCGAACGACAAGGTCCTACGCGCGCGTTACGTCGACGATAAGCGTGCGCGAGCGCACACGTACATACATACAGGCATACAGACATACACTCACACATACATAAAACGAGTAGTAACGAAGAGGAAGGGCAGCCAGCCGAGTCTTGTTCCGTCCCGTCCCGCATTCTCTTCTCTTCTCTTCTCTTCTCTTCTCTTCTCTTCTCTTCTCTTCTCTTCTCTTCTCTTCTCTTCTCTTCTCTTCTCTTCTTTTCTCTTCTCTTCTCTTCTCTTCTCTTCTCTTCTCTTCTCTTCTCTTCTCTTCTCTTCTCTTCTCTTCTCTTCTTTTCTCTTCTTTTCTCTCCTCCCGTGCCAAACGAGTATACCTCCTTCTCTTCCTCCTCCTTCTCCACCTCCTACTTCATAGCCGTGCTACTGCTGCTCTATTACCACCTTCGCGTTCCTCGTCTCTTCTTCTTCGTCGTCGTCCTCGCCTAAAAATGTCGGCCACGGGAGTAAACTTTTTCGTCACGCGAGTGTGTGTCAGTTCTCTTTCTGTGTATCTGTGTCTGTGTTTCTCTCCCCCCCCCCCTCTCTCTCTCTCTATCCATCTCAATCTCTATTTCTCCGTTTCTCTCTCACTACGTGAGGTTCTTTTTTTCTTTTTTAAATGTGTGTCCGTGTCCAGATCTATGTCTCTATCTGGTGTGGACTCTTCCTTGGCGCTGTTGTCTGACATGGACTTTACGCGACACACATTTATATATATATATATATATATATATATATATATATATATATATATATATATTCATCTCTTTCCGACGTCTTTCGTCTCCCTTTTTTCTATCTCTTTATCTCTTTCTGTGTATATTTATAACAAGAAGTAACGGTGGAGACGAGGACGACGTGCTGCAGCCAAGTTTAAAACGATCAAACAGCTTCCACGGGGACCACCACCTGGCCAAAGAGAAACGAGAACCAAGACACACTAAATTCCGATTTTCTTCTTCTTCTACTACTTCTTCTTATCAATTTTATCATTCATTACTTCGCCTATCTTTCTTTCCTCCATTTACTGTACTTTTCTTTCCCCTTTTATTCTTTTTTTATTCTTAAAAAATTTGCACGAACGAACCTTTCTACCCCTCCCCGCCTCCATCTCCCTCCCTCCCTCTCTCTCTATCTCTCTATCTCTATCTTTCTGATTTCTTCTTTTCTTTTTCTTCTCATTGTAAAGTGAATCCTTAACCCATACACTTCTTCCGTATAAAAAACGCCCACCTCCCACGTTGATAGGAACGATAATCGACGTCGCTCTACATCGCTGAATATCGACAAGAGCCACTCGGAATGCAGGTGACGTTGCTTATAGCATACAACACGAACGGTTGAATGGTTGATTAAGAAAACTGTTCTACGAGCATCATCGTGTACGATGGTGATTCCGAGACTAATGACATCCAGCTTTAAATACGCTTCAATGAAAGTCCGTTTTCTTTTCTTTTCCCTTTTTTCTCTTTTTCTTTTCTCTTTACCCTTCCTTTTTTTCCTTTCCCTTGTTCCTTTTTCCTTACTCCCCGTTGTAACGAAACGTCGATATTTCTTTTTCCTTCTAGAGAAAAAAAAAAAAAAAAAAAAAACAAAAAGACCTCACAGTTTTATCGAGTATTAACGACGAACCAATTAGATTATATTCGAAAATGTCATACGGCTCCGTGGTTATTTATTTAATCGATCGAATTTCAAGGTCAATCGTAGCGAATCGAATCACCATCGTGCAAAATTACAAGTTAAAACTCTGACGTAAACGAGAAAAAGAAATATAAAAAAAAAACACACACGAAGTCAATTCCATCGCGATGCCCTTCGTATTTGATGTGCGTTAATTTACGAACGTACATAAATGTTTCTCAATGCTTTTGCATAATGAAGTTACCATTGTTATAAGTTTGATCAATTCAGGGTCGCGATGAGCCACCCTTTTGATAATTAGCATTCATTATACTTGCTCACGAAGGTTATCATAATGGCGTAAGGAATTAAAAAAAGCTTTGAAAGACATTAACGTTGGCGTGGCGAGTCTTCCGATCTCGAGTTATCGATCGATCATTTCTCTGTACCCAACGGGTACGTACGTAATTATTAGGTAGGCCGTCGAGAACTAAAAGGAAAGAAATAAAAAAAAATAAAATAAAAATACGATACAACGATGGAATGGAAAAAATATATAGTGGATCGATTCGTTAAGTAAATATATTATATAAACTTAAGAATCTTGAATGATAATCGATGAGAAAGTTTATAAACGTTATTAACCGAACCTGAGCTAATTTTAATCGAAAAAATTATTTATATTTAAATGCCCCGATATAAATAGAATTTACATTAATCTCTTTTAATACTGAATAAATGTTCGATCGATGAACGTATCTATGTAGGAAATTTGTTTTTGTCATTAACAATAATTTTGCTAAATATGTTATTCTTATATATATATATATATATATATATATATATATATATATATATTCAATCTTTCGTAAATTAATTTGCATTCTCGCTAATTAACTATTGAAATGAATGCTTTGCGCTCTAGAAAAAAGAAAGAGAAAAAGTGCAATATGTAAAATAAGATGAATAATTCGGGAAAAAATCTTTGAAAGAGAATAAGCGCACGACAGAGTTCTCGATTAGCCGGTTAATCGATCATACAAGACAGAACGCAATTCTTGTAGTCGGTTATCGGTTACATTGAAGTAGACCAGCGACAATGCACACGTACATGCATATGTACGTACATACATTATTACGCACATACATACATACATGCACGCATACATACGTATAAAGGAACGTTAAGCGCCACGTACACGCCGTTCAGAATTAATTTCCACGCAAACTAAATTACGGTATTATCTTCTCGTTCGACGATAAAGCGTAGAGCGAGAATGCCAATCGTTTCTCGCGTTCGTTCGGTAACTGGCCATTTATATTTATCCGTTTCATGTACTACTACAATACTGTAATGATCGTTTCTTTTACAGAGAGGAAATTTTTCATTGAAAATGCAGCGATAAATTGATATTATAAAAAAGTATTTTTTCTTCTAGTTCTTTTAATATTATCATCATTTAACGGGATTTTAACAAATATTGGGTTGTAAAATAAGCGATATTGAAATTTTCAATATATTTCCATTTACTGCCTTCATAGGATTTATTAGTCTCGGAATTTTCAATATATCCTTTTTTACTGCATGATAATGAAAATATTGAAATATACTGAAAGAATTATTTGCATGTGACATACATATCGCTTACAATAAAAAATATTGAGAAAAAAGACATTGCGAATTCATTTAAAAAAAAAAAAAAAAAAGGAAATTTACTCATTATTATTTACAGTAGAAAATATCGAAAAATATTAAAAATTCTAACATTTATTCAGACCAATTTACGCTAATTTCTCTCTCTTTCTTTTATTTTTATTTTTATTACTTTCTTTTTATTTTATTCTTTATATTTATTCGAAACACTTAAAAATGCAAACTTTCATTTGACCATACCGATTTCATGCTCAATTCGAAATATTATATCCTTCAAAAAAGTTTCATCTGCTTAAGGCGTAGATCATTATTAAAAATAAATAAAATATATTGTGAATAAAACGTTACAGAAAACTTTTCATTAAATCTAATAAATCAAACGGTAAATTCGGTGGGTCTTACAGAAAAAAAGGAGAAAAAGAAAAGAACCAAAGATAGAATCACGTGACGGTAGTCACAAGTTTACCTAGCCAAAAAGAAAATGAAAAAGAGAAAAAAGATCGCAGCCTTGGACATTAAAGCACCGCGACTCTAGCGAACGATCCTCGAGATACGAGAGGTACGTGATATTGCAAAACCACTAGAGCCGCCCGGATCCGATAATAGACACTCCGAGGAATTTCTCGTAATCGGCCTACCCCTTTTTAGTTCCCCACTTTATCCCTCACTATTTCTACTCTTCTAAGCTAGACAACCAAATTTCGTAGTGCAATGCAATTATTTTAAGAAAGAAAAGAAGAAAAAAAAAGAAAAGGAAAGATGAACAAAGCAGAACAGAAAAAACGGAACGGAATGCAAGAGAACAGAACAGTAGAAAGAAAGAAAAATAAATTGTAAAATGTAAAATAAGTAGGGGAGAAACGAAAGAGAAAGAGGAAGAAGAGGAAGAAGAGGAAGAAGAAGAAGAAAAAGAATAAAAAGAATAATAATAAGTAAACGATAACAATACAAGTAGAAGCAAGGAAAAAACAGAGGAAAAAAATTCGCAAAGTGATACACATTCTTTAAATTCAGAAAATGACAATAAAAACATGGAGAGAGGGGGAGAGAGAGAGAGAGAGAGAGAGAGAGAGAGAGAGAGAGAGAGAGAGAGAGCTATAGCACAAACAGAAGTAGAAAAAGAAAAACATAAGAAAAAGTTCGCAAAATGATGGACAGTAAGTGAACGATAACTGAGAATAGGATGACATTCTTCTTTAACAAGAGAATCAAGTACGAAATAATAACCCTGGACGTTTTTCGCAAGCATACTTCCCCCTCCCCCCTCCCGCTACTGCATCTGTACAAACTCGCAACCCTCTTGGCATAGATCGAAAATACGAGGCAATCGGTACGAGCTCGCAGTAGAGTAGGAGAATGAGGTTTCTTCCCTTCGTCTCTCATCTTCTTCTTCTTCTTCTTCTTCTTCTTCTACTACTTTTTCGTTTATGTATGTACATAATACATACGCAAAAACCATATATATATATACGTTTTAAAGAGACCCTCCGACTATTCGAGGTTACGTGTTTGCCTTCATGTGTTGTACGTGCCCACGATGATGGCCCAGAGCCACGCAACTTGGCACAGCTTTTTCGGCCAACGCGTTGTGTAACGCAAACTACTTCTCGTCTCGAGAAAGAGAGTGTGTCCCTTTAAGAAAGAGTGTGTGTGTGTATGTGTAAGAGAGAGAGAGAGAGAGAGAGAGAGAGAGAGAGAGAGAGAGAGAGAGAGACTTCAGCCAAGCGCAACATCGAAGCTCTACCGTTGCGTTCGCCTTCTAGTTCATCCCGCGACGTCGCCGAGAAGGCAACGCTTAGTGTTTTCTCAAACGAATCATAACGTGTATTTCGAAGATTTAAAATCTATTCGATTAGTTAGTATCGTTAGTTAGATCGATCGAGTTTTAATACCAAGGAAATTATTTCTCTAGATTCTCCTAATCTATCCATTCATCTATCCATCCATTCGTTCGTTCGTTCTGTTCGTTCATTCGTTCGTTCGTTCTTTCATTTATCTATTTCTTCCTTTTTTGTCTTTTATCCTTTCTTTCTTTCTTTCTTTCTTTATAGCGAATTTCGATCGATCTCTCTTGCTATATCGTACTTTCTTTTTCTTACGTTTTTCTTAAACGATATAATTCTGATAATGTTGACGATCCTTTCGTAAAAGCACGCGCGCGCGTGTGCGTTTGTTCCTTTCCTCTCTCTTTCCAATGTCGTAACGAGTCAGTCGAATCGAGGGAAAAATGATCGTTAAGAGATTATCGTTAGAATTTCCGCCGACCTTTTTTTTTGTTCTTTTTTTTTTGTTCTTTTTTTTTGTTCTTTTCTTTTCGTCTCCGAGTTTGAAATATTAATCGGATTTTTAGCTATGGCAGGATATAGAGTTTCTTCTCTCTCTCTCTCTCTCTCTCTCTCTCTCTCTCTTTCTCTGTCTCTATCTCTATCTTTCTCGAAATGTTTGAAATTAGAGGGGGTGGGATAGAAAAAAATGCAAAAAGTAAACGTGTCGTATTCGACTGTAACGTCGACGAGCTTTATGTCATTAATTTTACTCGTCGGAAGATCGTGAACACGCGATGTGTATCAACGTCAGAAGGCAGAATCTATCGTTAAGCTCGTTTAGCCCGCAAAGTGGTCCAATTACAAGCGTTACCGCCATGTGCGTTTGCGTGTGCGTGTGCGTATACGTGTTCGTATGTGCGCGCGCGCGTGTATATATGTGTGCGCGTGCGTGCGTGCGTATGTGCGTTAGCTTTGCTCGGTCTAGAAAGGGTGACGATAATCATGCGTTACAAACAATTCCCACGTGCGTTCGTTCGCGATGATCAAAGTATCTTCGAAAAAAAAAAAAAAAAAAAAAAACAGAAATAATAATAAAAAGAAGAAAAAGAAAAGAACAAAAAAAAAATGCACGAAAAGAAAGACGATAAAGGAAAGCTAGACTTTTTTTACATGCGAGAGAAAAAAAGCTGTTTTTCTTTTTTTTTCGATATTACCGTATCTTGAATTTTTTTAAACATTTTCTTCAGTTTCACGCGAAAGAATGTGCTTTTTATCTTGTGTTAACTTGACCAACCTGTCTTGATTAAACTCGACGTGAGTCAGTCAGACGGACAGACAGACAAAGACTCATCGTATATTTCTAAATCGTGCTAAACTACGGAATCGCGAGTCTAACTCGTTAACGATACATTTTATACGATATTTAATGAATTTAAAGTTATTCGTAGTATCTAATTTTTTACAACGCGTATTCATTAGGACATATTTTAAATTGAGAAATGATATTAAATCTGTGATGACTTGGAAAATTTGTTTCTAATTAAATCGATAACTCAAGATGTAACAACTATCATTAAAATTTGTTATTAAATCAATGAAAAAAAAAAGGTTCTATGATCTATCGGATAGAGAGAGAGAGAGAGAGAGAGAGAGAGAGAGAGAGAGATTTCATCAAGATGAAATTGTTAATATGAATATATAACATTGTTATGGACGAATCTTAATAATTAAATGTATCATTTCCTTCTCGTTGGATCAAATAAAATTTCTAAGAAGTAAACTACGAGCGGATTAGTAGTAACGATTAAAGTGATATCGTTGATGGATGAAGTGTGTCCCATCGATGATAATTCGAATCAAGTTCGAAAAAAGAGTTTATGAAAGAAACGTTGTAGTTTTTAGCGAAATCGTTTAGAAAAAAACCTAATTACTCTCGTCCTTGATCGTCCGTGAATCGTTAAGAAAACATAGAAAAATGGTGATCAAAAAGACGTACTTTGGTGGAGGGTAAAATAGTTTCGTACGAAGAAGTAGAAGTAGAAGTAGAGGATGTGTTTTGGATCAAAGCCAAAGGGGTGTGGAGGGGAAGGGGAAGGGGAAAGTCTTCGAAGAGATATATATTTCGCGTGCAGCAATCTCTCTCTGTCTCTCTCTTTCTCTCTTGATCCCGATTTTAGCGACTCAAATCACCATCCTTGTCGTCGTTCTCGTCACAGTTGGCACGGAAACGATAGCTAAGAGAGATAATAAATCTAGAGAGGTAGTTTTCTAGTAGTTGAAGAATAAGAGCAAGAAGAAGAAGAAGAGGAAGGGAAAGAGGAGGAAGATTTTTAAGATTTTTTTTTCGACATACAACTTCTTTTTAACTAATCTTTTGGAAATGCTAAGTTGCACGATGTACATAATAGTTAATAGTGTATTGTGCAATACCGCGAAGCGTGCGCCACGGTGTTACGTACTTACGTAGAGTAGTTCTCTCTCTCTCTCTCTCTCTCTCTCTCTCTCTCTCTCTCTCTCTCTCTCTCTCTCTCTCTCTCTCTCTCTCTCTCTAGAATCCTGTTGTCGCCTCTAACTTTTCCTCCAACTAGATAGAGTCTAACCTATTCGATGGTATAGTCTCTAGTCGTTGACTAGTCGTCGCTCGTTACGCGCATCCGCGGAATTATTCCTCGTCGAATTGAATAAAACATTATATTAGTAAACAGTGTCGTATTATCGATGCATTAGTAATAGTAGTAATATTAATATTAATAATAATATAATAATAATAATAATAATAATAATAATAATAATAATAATAACAACAATTGGTAGTAGCATAGTAGTGGTGAATGAAAAACACACGTATCTTATTGTGTTGATAAAAGAGCCGAAGGAAAATATCGTATTTCTTCTTAGAAATCGATCGTGCTTGTACGCGATCATGCGACGCGAGTCATCGTCTATCATCATCCGTATATAATCATTTACGATGATGTATGTGTTGTTATTGTTCTGTTGTGTTGCGTTAGGAGCGGCCAAATTCCTTTCATATCCGCGTAATTTCCAATTGAAAATATAACTTGTTTGTCGTTTGTTATTTATTATGATTTATCATCATAACGCGATTATCGATCAAAAATGTGTTATATGTGATGTAGGGAGTAAATAATAGCGTCCTGCTTTTTTTATATACATATATATAATAACGTAAATTATGGCATGGGATAAAAGGGGGAATATTTTTCAGAACGATCGTTCCAATTAATTGTTATTTATCTCTTTTTTCTACTTCTTCTTTCTTTCTCTTTTTCTGTTGTTGTTATTTCTAAATTTACACCACATTTTATTGATTTCAATTTTGCCTCATTCAAAATTATTTCGAAGCGCGACTTACACAAATCAAATCTTGAACGAAGGTTAAAATACAGACAGACATATATTACGTCACGATTTAGAAGTTGATCGAGGATAAGATAAGAATGCTTTTATTACGATCTTATTTTTACGAAGATGTAACTGTGGTATGATTTCTTCTCTTAACATTTTCCCCCTTCTCTCTCTCTCTCACTCTCTCCCTGTTCCTCTCTTTCTCTCCCTCTCTTTCTCGTTGTAGATAAGAGAATAAATGCATTTATACATTAACGCCAAGTTATATGAAGAATCTTAGTTATATTTGAATGTATCATCTCAAGTATGCATTGAGAAATTATGTTCCTATGTTAAATCGTGAAATTTCTTTGAATCTTGATAATAATAGAGGCCATTTAGGTACGGGTTTAAAAAGGAGAGAGAGAGAGAGAGAGAGAGATAGAGAGAGAGAGAGAGAGAGAGAGAGAGAGAGAGAGAGAGAGAGAGAGAGAGAGAAATGCACTGTTGCTTTTTATAGAGAAATTATGAAAGATTTATTACTTTTTCGGTGTGTGTGTGTGTGGTGTGTGCGCGCGCGTGTGTGTGTGTCAAAATTAATCACCCATTATAATAAACGATTAAGCTAAGCCAAGATTTTACATAACTGAAAGAAAACATTCTGTAGAATTTTCATTACATAGAAAATGACGTAATAATTATTATTATTCTTCGATTGATCCATCGATCATGATCATTTGGATTCATATTTTCAAATCGTTCACACCTCCCATACTCTGTCGTCGTATATACGAGAACGAAGCGATTTTATCATCTGAACATTTGTGTGCGTGCGTGTGTGTGTGCGCGCGTGCGTGGGTGTGTGTGTTTATGTGTGTATATACGAGTGCGCGTGTACGTTTACGTGTTCGTATTCGTGATATTTATTTTTCTTTCTCTGTATGTTGTCCGAGTTTGCTCCTTATTCAATCGCATTGGAGGAACATTCGTATAAACGCGCTTTATTTGAAACGCTGCATCGACCTCTCGAACTCGGAATCGATTTCGCTCTGGGCTATCGAACATTCGTCGTATTTCCTTCGATATTTCTTTCTCATTAAAGTTTGCAACGCCGAAATAAAATGCAAACACACACGATTACGTATTTATGTATTTATTTTCTTTTTTCTCGTTGTTTTTTTTCTTCTTTTCTTTCGTATTATTTCCTTCTTATTCTTACACGCAACATATTTTTTTTTATTTCTTTGTTTTCAAATACTCGCAATTTTTTTTTTTTTAATTACCATCTTAATATCCCGTCAAACTCGTTAGATCGTGATCCTTTCTTTTTTCTTTTTCTATATATATATATATATATATATATATATATATATATATATATATACATATGCAAATTATCGACGTCATAATATTTGTCTTATACTTTTTTAGTTCGATTTTTTAAATATTTAACTACTTTCGATCGAATTTTAAGAATCGAGTGTTTCGTTTGAGACGTGTAATCGAAATAAAAATAGAAGGATCGGAATACATAGTTCGATCATGCTGGTCACGCCGGATGCACTTCTTTGTTACGTAAATTTTGACGACATAGTTTACATGGAAAGAAAGGGGGGGGGAGAGCAAGAGAGAGAGAGAGAGAGAGAGAGAGAGAGAGAGAGAGAGAGAGTCGATCATCTTCACGTTCGATATTCACGTTATTTTTCCGCGAGTTTTTAAAAGTTTTATTTTAACATATCATTCTCGTAGTCTCTCCCTCTGAAGGTCGCAATTGTATAACAACGTCAATAACGACTGTAACAATTGGATTGCGACGTATGAAGTGTAAAAAGCGTCCCTCTTCTTCTTCTTCTTCTTCTTCTTCTTCTTCTTCTTCCTCTTCTCCTTCATCGTCATCATCGTCATCATCGTCATTGTCATTGTCATTGATTGATCATTTCTCGGACGATACAAAATAGCGATTGTAAAGTACGCACGATCATTAGTTTTATTACAGTATTAGCTTATCTCATTAGAATATCGTAGATTGTGTCATGTGTCTATGTGATTCCATATATGTACGTGTTATACATGTGCGTGCGTGCGTGCGTGCGAATGTGTAATCGACGATGATGTATAGTCCAAGGTCGTGAACACGATTGTGTAACCGAGTTACACCGCGGAACTGTGAACTCAAACGCCATGAATAACGGCGATTTTTCTTTTCTTTCTTTTTGAATCGAATAGGAATATAATAAAATATTCTTTTGGAAATTTGTAAGATAACGAATATATTTTCTCTCTCTCTCTCTCTCTCTCTCTCTCTCTCTCTCTCTCTGTGTCTGTGTCTTTTTATTTTTCTTTATTTTTTCGTCCGACATATTAGATGACGTTGATTAAAACAGAGATTGTGATACATATTTGTTACATCAAATATAATATGAAATTTTTATGGTATATGTTATGATAGGAGAATACGTTTGTCTTCTTGAAGGTGGGGGTCTTGACAGGATAAAGATGCATACGTGTACGTTAAAGACAAACATATATTTCATAGACGTAGTGTGTTCACTTTGGTCGGCATCCAGCTTATTAAGAGAGCTCCGGGAAGTTCTCTTTGCAAAAGGTGCGCACTCTTGTTTGTGTTTATGCAACCGATTCGAAAGATCTGCATTTACGTCAGTACGAGTGTACGTATTACGAACTAAACCGCGGTGTGTAAAACTGTCGATGGGATTATAAATTCAACGAAATCGAATTTTCCTTCGTTCCGTTTGTAAGATAGAGACAAAGAGAGAGAGAGAGAGAGAGAGAGAGAGAGAGAGAGAAACGTTCATTTGATCAATAAGAATTTCAATAAATAACGAATATTAAACGTAAACGTTAATTAGCGAAAAGGAAATAGTCAGAGATAAAGTTTTAATCAACTTATTAGCTTTATTATCCTCGAAAAACTTTTAGATAATTAAAATTCATTCGAATGTTACTCGATAAGATTAATTACGGTCGTTCGTCCATTTTGTTGATGACTTGTTAGATGAGTGCATTAGGCATATCGTATATTCTCCTAATGATCATTTTTCTATCGATTCAATAACGTACCAAAAATATGTCTCCTGCGCGAGGACAGTCGATCAAACGAATAACGTTTCTCTATTTTTTTTCCTTTCTTTTTTCTTTCTTTCTTGTTTCATCATTTATTTCCTGTTACGAGTAGAAAGGGGACATGAGACTGAGGGTTCAGAAACACACACACACACAGAGAGAGAGAGAGAGAGAGAAGCCAACGCGAATACGTCGTTCAGGTACCAGGGAGAGTTTAGTTAGGATTATTATTAGAACGTCGTCTTCTCATTGCGCGCTTTGTCAAGAGGAAAATAGCATCAGCTGACACCATTTCGGTACAAAAATTTGCTTCTCAGAGCTTTCGCTACGTTTGCGTACTGTGCAACTAGAAGGGACACATCGTGTTCGGCTTTTTGTTACTTCAACGGAGGGAAAATAATATTTGTGGAAAAACACGAAAGAGAGAGAGAGAAAGAGAGAGAGAGAGAGAGAGAGAGAGGTCACATTGAAATAAAGTATTTGTTTATTTATTTATTTTTTTTTTTTTTCAAATTTTATCTCTTCAAAAATTATAACAAATTTGTTCGCTGTATAAATACAAAATTTGAAAATAAGCATATAGAAACAAAGGTACATAAGTATTTCTTTTTCAAATTATGTATTATATATCCTTCGAGAATTTTGTTTCGCCGAGAAGAAACAAGAGATAATATTTGAAACGAATTTTACGGACACACGAACGTACAGACGGACAGAAATGAAGTACATTTTTTCTTTTTCTTTTTTTATCCTTAAATTATATCTTCGATAAAAATAATAGTGAGATAAAATGATGATGTTTAATTTTTTATAATTATATCTTCCAATTATATACATTTTTGAACGATTCCAATTTTTAAAAATAGATGATGACAGAAAGAACAAAGATGGTTCGTAAGTTCCGATAAATTTTAAATGGCAATTATAAATAATCGATAAGTGCACGTGCACTTGAAATAAAGAAAGAGTAAAGAAAGAGAGAGAGAGAGACAAAAAGAAAGAAAGAGTAAAAGAAAAAAAAAGCATCGTTGAAATGATAAAAGAACGTGTTAGAAACGCATTCGTTTACGAGCTTTCAAACATCTCAAACACGCATAGTGAACGTTGATGTCGCCGAAAGTAATTACTCACTAGTTGATGGTGTACCTATTCGTCAGAAACAATTGGAATTTGTCACGCGATTTCACCGTGTTTGCGGGCTTTTTAATAGTGTGAGCTGGGTAGTACGGTTTGATTACCGACAAGGTGAAAATTTTAACTGGTACAGACGAACGAACGTAACGCCTGCTATTTTTCTAGAGTAATTTTATAAGTACTCTTAAAATTTTCACGAAAACAACAAAAAAAAGAACGATCTTCTAACCTTATACACATATATACACATATATATCTTATATTATATATATATATATATATATATATATATATATATATATATAATGTGTCATTTAAATCGACTGGACAGATAAAAAATATAATAAACCGATACTTTTATTGTCTGCAGTTTGTGAAACGACAAAAAAACAAGGAAATAATAATTTATTTTACATTGAATGGACATGAAAAACGCTTGTCCAATCAACGATATCATTAAAATTGATCCTTCTGACAGGATTATTAAAACAGACAAGTCTGTAGAAAGAATAAAAAAATATATATATATAATTGAATTTAATCCGTAGAGTACGTAGAATCCAATAAATTATTTAGACATCTGTGCCTCTGTGATATTTTTATTAAATCGCAGACAGACAAATCAATACGAAAGTATCGTCCAATTCACCTCTTCTTCTTTCTTTTTTTTTTTTTTTTAATTTCAAACAAAGTTGTACTATCTTTATACCGTGATATTATTAAATCGAACGAATCTTTGCAAAGAAAAAGAAAAAAAAAGAAAAAAAGTAACGAACCAATACATTTTAATTCGTCAAATTGAGATCAGACCATAAACGAAATTACGAGGGAGAAAAGTTTGAAAAAGATTTGAAATAACGGCAAGGATGGGAGGGAAGGAGGGAGGGGATAGTTAGAGAGGGGTTAAAGAGGAGAGAGTAAAAAGACTAAAGTAACAGGTGAGATTAATTAATTGGCAAATGAAAAGAAGGATAAAAAAGTGTGATGAAACTATACGAGATGGTCAGAGAGAAAACTAGATCATAGAGAAAGAGAGAAATGAGAGCGAGAGAGGGAGAGAGAGAAGTAAAGAAAAGAGCACAAACAAACGGAAGCGAGTGAATAAGAGATTAACAGGGCAGTTGGGGCTCGTGCCAGATGCGCGTTTACACGGGCCCTGAATACTGTAAATGCACTATCTGGTACGACATCTCTCCTGTCGCCGCCACCATTGATGGTCCTCGACGTCGATGCTGCTACTTTCGGCACTTTAAGTGTGCGGAAGAAAAAAAACCGAAGAGAGAGAGAGAGAGAGAGAGAGAGAGAGAGAGGGGGAGAGAGGGATGGAGAAAGCGAAATATTCCACCATTTTCTTTCTTTCTTTTTTTTCTTGTATTTTATTTTCTTTTTTGTTACTCTCTTTTTCTTTCTTTTGACGCCTGCTTTGAACAATGGCGATAATTACACAAGAAAAAAAAAAGGAAGAAAAAGAAAAGAAAAGAAAAAGAATTATTAGTCAAGTCAATAGATTTTCAATTTTGCTTGAAAAACTTCTTCTGGTTTACAACACGTACTCGTTTAAAACACGATTTTGTATTATTTCGTTTGAATTTACCCACGGAAATTTATAAGTGAGATAACACGCTTAATGCGCAATTATTCGGCCTGGCGCGAGAATTTGAAGCGGGTTTAAATTTATATAATTTAGCGACGTTGAACGAACAGTTAATGTTGATTTTATTATATGATATTTTTATACGATTTGATTCGGCTGGAAATATTATTACCTTGTAATATAAAATTTGTGATACTTAAACACGTGTAGCGATGTGAAAGTTTGTCGATCCATTAATTAGATGCATTTTCTTTTGCATGATGTTTACCTTTCTCATTATCATAGATATAATTTACGATGGCTTTAGTTGTATTAAATGTGATAATTTTATCGAAATAATCGTCGATCAAATCGTAGCTTGATTGCATGTAAATATTACATTTATCATTTTATTTATATTTAAAGATATATATACATATATATATATATATATATATATATATATATATATATATGTATGTATGTATGTATGTATGTATGTATGTATGTATGTATGTATGTATGTATGTATGTATGTATGTATGTATGTATGTATATATCTATACATTTAGGTCATTATCAGTAACTCCACGTATCTTTTTATTTTCATTAAATTT
>OU964976.1:1570084-1602584 GCA_918808275.2 Dolichovespula sylvestris
AATATCCCACTAACAAATAAAATAACTTGTAGGAACTTGTTCAAATAGTTTGTTACAGGTAATGACGGAGAAGAAAGATCTGCAGCAACTTGTGTGAGAAGAAAATTTCGATGGGCAGGATAAATTTCACTTCGAAATTGAAGGACAATTTTCATTTCATTGCGATCGGCATGTTGGCAGTGTGGTTAGCTGGTTGTGTGGATAAAATTATAATCACGACCGCTATCGGCACTGCAATTATGACGTTCGCAAATTGGCGGCGAATGAGGAGGGCTCATTAACCATGATAAAAATTAATATTTTTTCATAGAAAAAAATAAGAAAGTATTATAATGCGATCATGCAAATTTTAAAAAGAACACGTCCGATTTAAAGTATCTTATGATTATGTTATGATTAGATCAATATTTGTTACTAAAAAGAATTTTTAGCCTTGTATTTCTGGTAATAATAATAATAATATTATTATTATTATATAATATAATATATAAATATATTATTATTATTATTATTATTATTATTATTATTATTAAGATTGTTAGTAATATTATATTTAACAATGATATAAATATGTTAGAAAGAGTGGTTAGGAATATGAGTATACTTCGAATAATAAATGTTAATTGAATCAAAAAATCATCGTATTTAATATATAATATATATATTAAATACGATGATTTTTATATATATTAAATAAAAATTAACAATATAAAATTATCTTAATATTTTATTAAGATATTTTAAATAAGTTAAAGAAAGATATTAAGTAGATAATTATATCTTAGATATTAAATATTAACGATTTTAAAAAATGATCATATTCAATATTTTACAACATTATACACACGCATACATACATATATATAGGAATCCATTAGAAAAACAAATATATCTTAAATATTAAATACTGTTGGTATCATATTCGATATTTTTCTTTTTTTTTTTTTTTGAAAGCTTTGAATGTTGGAAGACGCATCTGACTTTCATTTTCTTTCTTTTTCAGATCTGCCTACGTATCCTTCGGTGGATTATTAATGAGGCTGCAGGGTGACGCAAATAACTTACATGGTTTCGAGATTGATCAACATATGTACCTGCTAATGAAGAAACTTGCATTTTAAGTTATCTTTAGAAATAGATCAAACTTATAGACGAAGATTTTTATCTTCTCACTCTTTGAAAAGACTTTACAATTTTGTATTAACTGAAATAAAGTGTACGTCAAAGATTGTTATTTACTCGCTGGTTTTATTCCATTTGTTTTTTTTGTTTTGCATTTACTTAGAACATTTTTGCGTTCATAAGATCTTATATTGGGAAGATCTGCTACTTTTATTGATCAATAAAACTTCATATTCGGGTATTACAGGTAAGTTAGCACGAATTTATTTTTTATATGCATTTTATATACAATAAAATTATGTTCAACTTATTTCATTATATATATATATATATATATATATATATATATATATATATATATAATGTAGATTATCTATTTAAAAAATAAATTTTCGTCGCAATTTAAAAGTTAATTATTATTCAAATTGAGAACTTAAGTATTTACGATCGTGTTTGAAAAGATCGATGCAATTTAAAACGACGTATTCAGTCGTCAATGACGAAATCATTTCTAAAGATTTAAGCAATACTAATATGATCGAATTAAATTCACATTTGATATGAATAGATTATACAAAATGATTCGAGCAATGAACGTACTACCATTGTATGCTTTTAATAGTGTTGGATTAGAACAACGTCATACTTTGGAACGTTTGGCATTTAAAATGCATCGTGGCTATTTACACACTTAAATGTTTGGCAATGAACACATCAATTTGTCAATAACATACGTATGCGTTTCATGAATCAAAAATAGATCAAAATTAAAAAAAAATAACGTTTCGATCATTTTATTAAATAATTATATACAAAGAAATACTTCTATCTTACAATTAGATGATTTATTTCCGTTAAACATAAAATATTACAACTAAAATATAAACTATTAAAAAAGAAAAAAAATGAAAAATAAACTAAATAAAAATCGAATATTAGATAACATTTTGTATATAATTACCAACATTCTCTCATGTTAATCTTCTATAATACAAATCTTTTTTAGCGTTTACACAAAAATTATACAATAATAAAACACGAACAAATTACGAATATGAAACAACGATTAAGTAAATGTCAATAGAGTAAAATAAGAAACAATTGAAAAAATAAATAAATAAAATACAATTTAAAAAACAAGTTATGCAAAATAACGTTGTTATAGGGGGTTAAATAAATTCATGTTTATATTATTATTTATTAATGTTTTTTTTTTCGTTTTTTCGCGCATAATTTTTAAACATTTTATATTTTAACGTTTTCATTGCATTCTTAAACGTAGAACAGTGGACGTCGTTTCATCGTTGGAACAACATGCGAAGTAAAGATATTTTTACCTTGCGCAACGATGGCATTGGAAAACGAAGGCGATAACGTGTACGGTTCTCGAGCTTGCGTATAAATTTTGGACGTTCACCAATTTCGCCCTGGTGGTGTGATCGTTACGATGGTCGTCGTCGTCGTCGTCGTCGTTGTTAACGACGCATGCTCATCAAAGACAGTAAACGCCAGGGAGCGCTGGCTACTAATAAACGTACCATCGGAACCACGAAAATAAGTGCTAGGCATCACCATACATACATTGCCATCTTAACATGGCAGTCATCTTTGGTAACGAGTTCTTAGACGAGAGAACTTTGAAATCTGCACGCTACTTGCAATCTGTCAACCGAGTTGGTACAGTTCCAGGCCACGTATCTAACAACCGTATCGGTCTTTCGAATTTTAGAGAAAATTTTTCTTTAACTTAAACTAGTCTTTGAAAAAGTAAAATAAAGCGTTATATATATATATATATATATATATATATATATATGTTTGTGTGTATGTCCTTGTTTTATTTTTAAATAATGATTGTAGAAAGTTTGATTAATTTAAAATATCGTAAGATTGAAATATACATATAGCACCATAAAACTGTCAATCAAAAAGACGCGAGTCAGTATTTTTATTAATAACTTAATAGAGAAGAAAATCCCTTTTTTTTCGAAGTCGAATTAATCAATATTTTGGAGAACTGAAATGAAATGGCGGCAGTTATTTTTCTAATAAATTAATCGTAATGAGACAAATTGTAGATGAAAAGAAAATGAGAACTAATTTATGTAATTAAACTCGTACTATTCATGACCTTGTAACTCGTCGATAAATGAGAGCTGATGTTGAGCTACGGTACTACGATGTGTATACAAGAGCGAGTCATAAACCTAAGATGGCCGACGAACTAATCATTATGTAACGCAATGCGCCAAGATGGCCGTCACTTAATAAGGATCCGATCCTAAATAGATTGGCCCAATGACACATAATTCGCTTTATCTACTCGCGGCATCGCGTTGCGTAATACCGGTGGGCTCTAATACGAGAACAAATTGAACAAGGATGAAATAATCGATATCGTTATTATAGACCGATATTAGCGTCAGCTAATAATTTCAGTCGATAACATTGCCAATGTATTCATCGTCTCCATTTACTTGTCCCAATAGCTTTTTAGTAGTAAATTTAAATTACGTTAATTATAACGTGAACATTTATAATATGATATATTTCATTAATGGTAATTGTTAATGATTATTACTTGGAAACGTTTATGTCGAACTTTTGTATTTCTTTCATACGAGGTTAAGCTTAGTTGTTATAATAACACGTAAACATTGATCAAATGATGTACAAACAGCTAATCCTTGTTTATCTGGACTCCAATCTAAGGCACTAATTGGTTGAGTTGAAAGGGAACTGTTTTGAAGTAGACTTACACTTCCAATAACACCTTGCTCTATACCATCTGCATCAGTCTGCTTTCGTTTTTCGGGATAATCACTGAAAAATCGAAATGCTTAGACTGTGCCAATATTTCAACAATGAAGATTAAAAGGAAGAAAATTATGAGGTTTTACATTCGCACTTACTATTTCCAAAGACAGAGAGAACCATCCCCACCTCCGGTTGCGAATAAATCTCGATTTTGTGGTAAATGCTTGACCATCCATATTGTTGATTTATGTGCCTGAATAAGTAGAACAAGTAATTAATCATATTTTAGTTTATTCTTCAAAAAATATTTTCTTACCTTTTCTACTAAATAAGCGTAACCTTTCTTTGGATGCTGCGTTTTCAAATCAAATAAATAAAATTTAGCCTCAAGAGTAGTAGCGACCAATTTGTTCATAGGAATATCCTTCCTATCGTATTCAATACCGCAAACACCATTTTTGACATTACTCTCCCATCTAAGAGACATGGCTTTCAAATCAAACATTTTGATATCCCCGTTGTCGTAGCCTGCTGCAACAGTTCTTTCTTCAGAGTTGTAAGAATTACCAAAGGCAACTGTCCAACAATCTCTACGACTCTCTCCCTCTTTAGGTTCCATTACAGCTACCGGTCGACTCTTTTGTCTTGGGTCCCATACTTTAACGCTACCATCGCGTGATCCTGTCACTAACTCCGGTGCACCACAACCAATGCTGTGACCAGCTACGCCAGAAATAGCATTTATAATATCCTCGTGAGCGTTAGCTGTATAAAGTGGTATTGAAGGATCTTCAAGATTGTATATATTAAGTTTGCCCTGAAATAATAGTTAATTAAATAAATTGAAATTTTCAAATATGTTGATAAATTTAACAAAAATAACGAATATTTAATTTTTATATATGTCTGAATCATAATTCAGATATTGTGGAACAATTTTAAAAACTCACGTGTTATTACAATGAACTAGCAGTTCTATCAGATGTACCTTGAAATCACCAACTGCTAAGTGCCTGTCTCGTAAATTCGAAGCATTAAACGTTCCACATTTAACTGGATTTGAGCGTTCAATATCCTTAATATGTTTTAATTCACCGCTTGATACTTCATAAATTTGTATGATGCCAGTACCACGAGGTCGAGAGCCCATAACCACAAACTTCGCGCTACACGGAATCCATTTTGTGTCGAATAAGGAATAATCGACGGATTTTTCAATATGACAAATTATTTGTGGTTTTGATAATTTCTCCATAGCTTAATTTGTAACTTTATTTCTTGGTTATAGCTACATAAAATTGACAGTTCATCTAAGAGTTAAAATATCGATATAAACAAGAATAAACGCCATCTGTCATCTACGTCACGGATAAATTTCTCTCTCTCTCTTTCTCTCTCTCTCTTAATTTAGTATTAAAAAGTATTAAATATTTATTAATATAAATAAAGACAAATAAAGAAAGTATTAAAGAAGTTTTATTATTAAAAAATATAAAAGATCGCTTTTTAAATATTATTTTATCTGTTACACATAAATATAGACCTTCCAATCATATTATTAAAATTTTCATTATTCTATTACTGATATATGCGATATGTTGTATGTGTGTGTGTATATATATATATATAAATTCAATAATACGTTTCTAAAAGCAACAATTCTTCATTAATGTGAAACTAAATAATTTAATTCATTCTTCTGTATCTGTATTATTTTCTACTTCCTCTTGGGTTTCCATAATACCTGGTGACTCCAATTTCTTCTTAAACTTTTGTATATAATTCAAGTATCGTTTATCTAACTTACTCACCTAAATAACATATAAACAAAATCAATTTTATAATTTTATTGTGAAGAGTAAGAAAAATCACAATAAATTTTTTTCTAATAAATATTTTACAAATTGTTATTATATAATTAAAGCTTACCATTAATGAAACCTTCTCAATACCATCCTTTAAATCCTCTTGCGATAAATTGTCGTTTATTTCTATATTTAAATCCTTCAAACATTTAATGAGTACATCTTTGTCAATTTTACTATCTGAATTTAGAATTTCAGCCAGAATTCCAAAGACTAAATTATTATGTACACAATACGTGCTCATGCCTTCAGATCTTTTACCTCTATTTCTAGTTAAGTTCAAAATAAAAGAAGCTACTTCGTAAGGATTAATTTCTTGAAGAGGACTAATATCTGGTGCATTACATATGATATTTAAAACTGGAAAGAATGCCTCTTCCAGCATTTCTTGACTATAAGGTACATACAGTATGAATTGATCAAAAAAGCTGCTGATACATTGGCAGAGATAAGTGTCATCTCTATTTGTTGGATTATAATACATAATTATTATACGAGATAACAAAGTGGAACTGTTTATACGACGATTTATTAATAATTTGCAAAGTCCCTCGGTTGCAGTAGTTCTCAAATCTTGATTCTGTAATAATATTAAGAAAACATATTGCATTTCATTATACGATGAATGAAATTTCAATAAATAATATAAAACTAAATATATTATAAAAAATATATAGTATGAAATAGTACTGACCACATTATCCAATAATTTTGTTAGAATTTTCATTATATCGGGATTTTCTACTTGATTATTGGACGACCGTCTGTAAGTAGTTATATCTTCATCGTCCATTTGATTGAATAACTTTACAAGTTTATTAGTTTTGTTGGATAAATTACTATCGTCACTACTTTTGGAAATATCAAAAAATTCGAATCCATAATATAATAGAAGATCAAAAATTACTTTTAAAGTAGTAGTCCATATTTCTTGTTTTTCTTGCTCCAATGAAAATTGTAACAAAAATGTCAAAAAATTTGCTCTAGCTAATTCCTTATCTAATAAGCAAAATATTCCTAAAGCTTCTATGGCTAATATAAGGACCCTGTCGTCTGGATGCTAAACATAAATATGTTATTAATAAAAGAAATACAGAAAATAATTTAAAGTAAATGTGTACAGAATAAAGAGCTTACATCCAAACTTGAAAGGGCTACATTTACAAGACATCTAAGAGTAGGTATTAATGTTTGTACTGATTTAACTCTCATCATAGTACACATGATAGTGAGACATTTAATCATCGTTTCTGAATCTTCTTTTACTTCTTCGGTATCATCATCAACGATCATCTGATTAGGTTCTAAATGTCCATTTAATTTCATTAATTCTTGTTTTATTTTATCTATTTCTTCCTTTCGATTCTCAGCTTTTAAATATTCTTTATGTTGTATAGCTTGGTATTCTTCCTCTTTTAGTTCTAGTAATAATACTCGTAATCTGGCTTTCTAAGAAACAGGAAAATCAAGATGATGATAATTAGTAAATTAAATGTAAAGGATAAATGTAACTACATACTTCCATGTTATTTTTATGTTCTTGATTTGGACATATTTTTTTTATAACTTGTGTAGTAGCAACTTTCGTTGGTGTTCTGATTTTACCAATTGTATTTGATAAAAGATCTAATCTTTTATTTACATCAGGTATAACATTCTCAAGGTGATTTACTATGCATTCAATTATTTCTTTAGAGCAATGATCAGTCAATAACACATTTAATATTAGTTCACTTAAATTGTTTCTTCCTGCTTCATCTGATAGATCATATATTTTAATTATCTCAAAAAGCTGAAGAAGAATAAATTGATGTGCTTTTGTTTCCAATATTCCATATCTTTCTGAAGACATCATGGTTAAAAACTCTTTAATATACACCGAGAAACTTGATAACTCAGGCAAAATTCTTTCTAATGCGTCTAAGGAAGATAGACTATGAAAATGTTTAGCTACACATCTCCAATACAAGCAATTCTCGCTTGTTAATTTATTAATTGGTATAAGTTTTGTAGTTTCATCGATTGGTATTTGATTGATTAATTTATCAAAATCAATTTCTCTGTCAAACAAATAAAATTAAATATAATTCATCAAACAAATTAAAATTTTACCCTTTGGAATAACTAATTAAATACTTACTTGAAGAGTACATTTAATGCTAAAATACATACATTAGTTCCAATTTCTGCATCTAGTGCATTAATCAAAGCTATGTATTCTCCATTATAATAACGTAGCCATGCCGGCAATAATACATTTTCAACACATTTGCGTACAATATCAGCTCTATCTTTGAGTCCTTCATTTAACAATTGGATCCTTTGTTTGATTGTTAATGATTTTATTGTAATTTTACTGATAAAGTCATAAGCCATTTTTCTTATTATATCACTGACATCTCTAATTCTTTTTAAAGCGGCATGTAATGTTTTTTGATTTTTGGCCATACTACTCAATACTGCTTTACGAACTTCAATTTTTGGATCTTTGGATAAATGAAATATATACATCTTTATTACTGGACAATTTTCATCTGATGGATCTTGAAGCCTATGTAAGGCAAAAACAGCTTGGGCCCTAACTTTATGCGATTTATCCAGTAATCGTTCCATCATACTGACAGTAATTTTGTCGCAAAGCTCGTCATCAATGAAAGCATTATCACCCATTGAATTTAATAACATATTTAAAAAATGGCATATGCGAAATCTAACAGAAGGATCCTTTGCGTTATGATGTGATAATATAAATTCAAATAATTTTTGAAGAAATGGAGACATAAGTTCGCTTGATTCATTATTAGAAGACGCAGAAGAGCTAACAGCATACTTGGCAGCAAATTGAAGAGTATTGTCAATGGCTATATGATTTTGACTTATACTAAGAGGAATTTTTAAACAGGAGATAAATGCCTCCAAAAATAACTCCAGTTCATACTAAAATGAGAAAAATTTATTAGCTTTTACATAAAAATGTTATTCGTTTAACAAAAATGAAATGTTATTTAATAAGAACAATCGTTACTTACTTTTTGACTGATACTCGTTAATGTTTTTATATACCGTTTATGGCAAGTTTTATTAACTTGAACATTATAAAAAATATCATTCAATACTTCTCTAAGTTTTGAACTCATATTTGAAAGTAACTCAACAAAATATCACTTTAAAACACATTACAACTGCCAAATATTTTTAAATATACTGCCAACTATCTCAGATAAATGTCACTTGGATTATATTTAATATTTAGTTTTCCTTAATAATTATAATTAGTTTTCTCACAGTATTTTCATCGTAGCAAAAAACTTTAAATTAGTTGAATTAATCGAAACGAATATCTTTAAAATCACTTAACATTACATCGAAGAAGACTCAATTCCGTGATGTTATTATTGCGTGAAGTTACAGAGATCTTGTACCAACAGTAAAATTCAAATTATTTGAATATAACTCTATGAAAGATAATTTTATTACAAAATCCAAACTATTTTATTTATTTGATATTTTTTTCTTCTTCAAACGTTTTAATTATTTATATATTATTTAAAATATATCACGATTCATTGTTAATGAAATTTAATTACCATCTTTTTTATATATATGCATGTTCTAATGACGTAACGATTAGTATCTTTTTCGATTTCTCACAATTTTTCATAAGAGAACTACGGAAATGATAAAGAGCGCCAAATACAACGAAGGATTTGTTTCACGTAGTGATTCGCAAGGTTGAAACTCTTGTATTGTAAGATCTGTGGTTATACTGGTGAGGAATATATTGTAATATATTCTATTATATCGTACGAAGGAGAGGAACATTTGTATCATGTTTGACATATGGCACAAAAGATTTTATACCCTTTTGAATAAACTTAAAACATGAAGAAGATCTTATTTAATATTAAATACTTGTGCAATAGCATTTAAGGTAGTTATATTGTAATATTATATTGAGCTATCGTATGGACAACCTATTCGTTTAACTTAACCTATAGAGACATCGAACAATTTCATTTTTCCTTTATTAAATTGTACGTTCAGAACAATTTGTTTCAATAGATATTTATATCTTAACTTTGAATAAATAATGAAACATAATCTAATACAATTTATACGAGTTGTTCAAAAAAGTTTTTAAGTTGAAGACAATTTGATGATTGATTTAATAAAGTATCGATTTTATAAGTTTTAGGAAGTTGTATTTATAAAAGTATATAAAAGATGAAGTTAATTTCAAAAAACGTTGACAAGGATGGGAAAGGGTAAGTAAATTATATTCATATATTATCAGTTTTTACTTTTTTATTGTTATAATTATTTTACTTTGCAATTATATATTGTTTTCAGGAGGGTAGGTCTTGTACCCGAAAATACCGAAGATATGTGGCATGCTTATAACATAATAGCTGAAGGAGATTTTGTTACTTGCTCAACCTTTAGGTAAGAATCATTAATTTTATAATATATACATATAAACAAAATTACTTCAATAATATTCATCTTTTTATTTTATTTCGATCGTCTTTAGAAAAGTACAAATGGAATCATCAACAGGAAGTTCTAGCAGTTATAAAGTAAGAACCACTCTCACAATATGCGTTGAAGGCGTTGATTTTGATACTCAAGCTTGTGTCCTTAGACTCAAAGGTAGAAATGTTGTAGAAAATAAATATGTTAAGGTATTTATATTTTAAAATATTACAATTAATTTAATGTATTTGACATCCATGATAGATGAAATAATAGAATGTTTTTGTAGACTGGTCAATATCATACTTTGGATGTGGAGCAAAATCGAAAATTTACAATTACTAAAGAGAAATGGGATTCAATTACATTAGAAAGGGTGGATACTGCCTGCGATCCCACACAGGTATATAATAATCATTATAAAATTATTATAATATGATATTATATTGTAGTATAATGTGATAATGTAATGTAATATCATAATATTGTTTTCATTTCAGAAAGCAGATGTTGCTGCTGTGGTAATGCAAGAAGGTATTGCACACATTTGTTTAATAACTTCTAATATGACAATAGTACGTGCAAAAATAGATCAAGTTATACCTAGGAAACGAAAAGGAAATGTTTCGCAGCATGAAAAAGTAATACTTTTAAGTAAAACATCAATTTCATTAATACATGATTCAATTTTTAATTGAAAAAAAAAAGAAAAAAATGGAAAACTGATTAAAAAAATTGAAATTTGCTAGGGTCTGGTAAAATTTTATGAGAGCATTTTACAAGGCATTTTAAGACATATTAATTTCGATATTGTAAAATGTCTTATCTTGGCTAGTCCTGGATTTGTCAAAGATCAATTTATGGATTACATGGTTCAGCAGGCAATTAAATCTGATAACAAAACGATTTTAGAAAATAAAAGCAAATTTTTATTAATACATTCGAGTTCTGGTTTCAAACATTCATTGAAAGGTAATGTTTTAATAAATGCATTTATATATACGCATTCCAATAGATAATAAAATTAAATCTCCTTGTAATATTATTATTTATGGTTTCGTTAGAGGTTCTGGGTGATCCTGCTGTAGTATCTCGAATTTCTGATACTAAGGCAGCAAGTGAAGTGAAAGCTTTAGAAACATTTTATACAATATTACAAACAGATCCTGCCAGAGCTTTTTATGGTAAAAAACATGTTGAAAAAGCTAATGAGGCTCAAGCAATAGAAACATTACTTATATCAGATAAATTATTTAGGTGAGGTATTTTAATAATATAAATTATTTAGGTATATTTAAATAATATACTTATGAATATATGTATTCTATATAATCTTATATTTATGTTTTGTAGATGTCAGAATATTGCACTAAGGAAAGAGTACGTTACAATAGTAGAAAGCGTCAAAGAATATAATGGGGATGTTAAAATATTTTCAAGTTTACACGTTTCTGGTGAACGTATGTATGGTGATATTATAAGACATATATTAATTATGAACTTTATATATAAAATGTGTGTAGATAACATTTAATAATAGTCGCATCACATCAATCCATAATTTAATATTATTTGCAGAACTAGATCAACTTACTGGAATTGCAGCTATATTACGCTTTCCCATGCCAGAATTAGAAGATGAAAGCGATGGTGACGAGTCAGAAGATGACTAATTAAGTGCTCGAGATATATATATATATATATATATATATATATATATATATATATATATATATATATATAACATTCTGTACATATTTGTGCTATGCACAGTCAAAAATACATATTAATAATAAAATCGAAAAGGTTTCATCATTAATCTAGTTATTATTCCTACCTTTGCACGACTTTAGATTATTGCAAAATAATATAATTTTAACAATAATTATATACGTCATATAGAATTTTGCATTTAAATGTCTTTTGACGAAATTAAATTTCCATAAAAAAAATTAAAATTGTCTGATCCCATTAAAGCAAACATTAAATATTAAAGGAATATATAAAGATATTATTATATTTGAAAAAAAATATCTGTTTTTCCAGATAATATCCGTATATTCTTTTGATACAGTTATTCCCCGATTTTTTGTATTTGAAATGGTAATACTGTTTTGCATAATCGTGAACACGAGATAAGATATTCCACCTTTTACACATGATGGGTACATTGTCACAAAGCATGGAGGAGTTAATTCAAATAATTCGTTTCATTTATAATTCTAAAGTCCATGATTATACATGTATTCTATAACGTATAATATCGAATAAAATTTTTAGAATACGATTAGTTTTTCTTCGACTTAGATATTCTACAATAGTTACGGCCACCAAGGTTATGGGATATATTATATCCGTATTAAAATTGCTAAAAAAGAAAAGGAAAAGGCAAAAAAAAATCATGGGGAATTTTATAGGAGATATTATAATATGGTATGTTTAATTTACATTATATTCATTATTTAAATATATTAAAAAAGTTTATTTTTAAAATTTTGTTATTTATTGTCTTCATTATAAATTGGTACTTGTATTATAAATGTTAATACAAGTTTTTATTTGGTAGCATATTGCTACTATTTTCAGTGAGTATTGTTTTTGGAACTACAGAGATTATAAAATATCTTACAAACAGTAGCGAAGAGTTACTGCAAATGAATTCATATAATTGGATTCTTCGATTATGCTTCAATCTATTAGGCTATGCTACAATTTTATTGCCAGGTTATTTTATATATAAATATGTACAATATAGTAAATATATTCAGAGAAGTGGTAAGTAAAGGAAATAATTTTATTAATTTTTACATCGTACGATTACTTTATTATATTCTATTCTATTTATCTATATACAGATAAAAGCTATATTCCAAGATTAGTTCATTCATGTTTTTTGGGACACAGTGAAACAGGTCTTTTAGACACATCTTCTTATACGCCAACTTCTACCAGTCAACGTTCATTTACTCAGGATTTCTTGCTACTTACGTATTGCTTTCTTGGATTGCAAATTAGTTACTTGACATGGGGTTACCTACAAGAGAAGATAATGACACAGGTACTTAAATTTATTTACTATTATGCAATACTTATATATATTATAAAGTAAAACATTATATTCTATAGGTTTATGAGGATAGCTTTGGTAATCAGGATCGTTTTGAAGATTCACAATTTCTAGTATTTATAAATAGAATACTTGCATTTTTAATGTCTGCATTATATCTACTTATCCAGAAACAACCGCAACATAAAGCACCACTTTATAAATATGTTTTTTGTTCATTATCAAACATTATGAGCAGTTGGTGTCAATATGAAGCTCTTAAATATGTTAGCTTTCCTACACAGGTAAATATAGTTTTTTTTTTCAGTAAAATTATAAAAATATATTTGACTTTTCATTATTCCATAAAGATTCGTATTATCTGTAATGGAATTAATAAGTCAAGAATATATATTTTAGGTTTTAGCAAAGGCCTCTAAAATAATTCCTGTTATGATAATGGGAAAAATTATTTCACACACAACATACGAATATTACGAATATGTTACAGCAATACTTATTTCTGTTGGAATGACAATGTTCATGTTAAATAGTTCTGACTATAAAAATGGTAATGAAATATAGATTTATTAATATTGTTCGATAGAGATATAGTATGTCATTTATATTTATGCAATTTCTAATATAACTTTGGTTTTATTTTCAGATGGAGCTACCACTATTTCCGGTGTTATCCTTTTAGGAAGTTACTTAGTATTAGATAGTTTTACAAGTACCTGGCAAAATGCACTTTTTGTAGAATATGGTACAACTAGTATACAAATGATGTGTGCGGTAAATATGTTTTCATGTTTATTGACTGTCACATCTCTTATACAACAATCAAGTTTTCCTTTCATATATTTTTTTATGAAAAAGGTAAGTAACAAATTCTACAAAGTAATTTTATTAAATTTCATCTACTAATGTGAATGAATTTATTAGTATCCTAGGTTTATAATGGATTGTTTACTTATTTCCATTTGCTCTGCAAGCGGACAATTATATATTTTTTATACAATTTCTAAATTTGGACCTATCACTTTTGTAATAATGATGACTATACGACAGGTAAAAATGCATTAATTCAAAATTATAATTATTGTTTATATAATTCATACTAAAAGTATTTATATATTTCTAGGGATTGGCAATCTTATTGTCATGTTTAATATATAATCACGAAATTAAAATGATTGGTATATTTGGTATACTTCTTGTATTTGGTTCAGTATTCCTTCGAATTCATTGTAATAATGTAACTCGAACGACAAAAAGACGCAGAACCGCAGCGAATTCTGTAAAAAATTAGATTACTTTACTTACTATTACATAGAATCTCATAATATGATCTAATCTCTTTTTTGTTGTGTGTGCCTGATTTTTAACAATATATTATTTTATATACTTACACATCTAGCAATATTAGACATCTGTGTACCATTATAAAATTTTTATAATCCATATTTCCTGTTAATAACTTGTACACATTTTTATATAGACATTTAAGAACGCTTACTACAAATTAATGTATATAATATTTTTTATTTCAATTAACTAAGCTGTACTTTTAACACAGAGTTTATTTTATATGTTTAGTGTACAAACTGTTGGCTATTATAATAACAAGGAAGGCACATTACTGTGTTATTTATTTAAAAAATATTTATTTTAATATAAGTATATATACATGGAAACTTATGTAAATGTTTCATTGGACATAACATTAGAAATAATTTGCATTAAGATCTTGTAATTGTACTTTTCATATTTATGAAAATTTTAATTACGTTGAAAGATAAATACACGTACATATGGCAGTAGTTGTGGTTTTTTTGTCATTGTTATTATTGTTCAAGAATTATAATAGATTGTTATCAGTTTTACTATAATAGGTCTTATATTCTTGAAAAAAATTGTTAACAATATATGTGTAGATTCATAAGTAAGAGAGATTAACATAAAAGCAATATTTAGTTAACTTTCTTTTTCTTTATAGAAGATAACTTTATTTCAGTAAAAAATATTATCATGATATTTATAGATTTGATAATGTTTTGAAGATGAGGAACTATAGTATATTAATGTTATCATAATTAAACTATATTATATATAAATACATAATGACTTTTCGTACTAATTTTTGATGTTGCTTCTAAATATTGTGTATAATTGTAAAATTTATGTTAATAGTTACTTTGAATAGATACAATATTATTTTATACTATATTAGCGCTTTACATAAAAATATATAAGTAAAACATCGATGATACCACTATAAATATATTAATATATTTGGAAAGGTAGTATTTAGAATAAAACAATACTGTATTTTTGAAATATTTCCTGTAGTTAAGTGAGAAATGCAGTTTTTATTAGTACGACCTTTGGTATCCTTTTTTGGAATCTTATATAAAAATAATTTATATACTATCTGCATTGTTAATTATTTTATCTATAAAAGAGACTTTTAATAATAAGAATGTAACAATGTGACAGATTGTTTATAGAAATCTTCGCGCATAATTATATGGAGCAAAGGATATAATTTAATCTATAGCAAATCATTGACATTTGGAGTGTTTAATTAAACAAAATTGTTTCTTCTTAAGAAATACTTGGTCATTTAAAACTGAGTATTCAAGAACACGTAATATGGAAGTAAGTGCAAAATATGATGAAGTTCTTTTGACGTGCAACATGCTAATGTTTCAAAACCAATATACATGGATCATTCTTTAGGAGATGGAGGACGATAAATCGCTATAAGGTACATGATCGAGATAATAAGCTCCAATGCTAAAATGACTAATTGTATGCTACAAAGGATCACTTCTAATTTAAGCACATAATTCTGCCAAAATAAGAAATATAAAGTTGCTAAGGAGCTAGGAAACGTTAAGAAAATCCCAATGAGAATAGGTAGGCCACGTTCTGTTAAATTTCCTTTCCTTCCTAGATAAATTCTGGCACCCTCCGTCGCTATAAGGAAGAATAAGAGCGCAAACTCTGTTAGTGTAGTACTTGTGCCCGGAGATGGCAAATTAGCAGCCTTGAAGAGTCCCATGCCCAACTCGCACACAGCAAACATACCAAAGTAAAAGGAATTCAAGTACATAAGAATTTCATATGTCAAGGAAGAATTCACTACTGTAGGCATTCTAAAGGGTTTTCCTTGGTAGGGACACCCGAATGATCGTTCTACGAGGTATCAATTTTCGTTCATTTATTTTATGTTTTATTGCAGTAGAAAGGCCGTGTGGTTAAGAATAACTTGTCACTTTCTCTGCATTCTGAACGTGTACCTTTTAGAACTAGAAATTGATTAATTTCTCTTTTTTATCGAGAATTATCGAAACCGTGTAAGGTTTTATAATTTTTCTTGTTTTCCTTTCATTAATCACTTGCGGTATCGCGAAAATGAGGAATGACACGTTACATTTGTATAACTTCATGTACACCTCCTTTTTATTCCTCGCGTCTAGCGCTGCTTTATTTTTAACCGTTAAACCTCGCATACAATATTGCCATAATCGTGGAAAGAAACATTATTCAGATATTCTACATAATATCTACATAAACAACAATTTTTTTTTTTTAATTTTTTATAAACCGTTCAATGAACAAATTAACAAGGGTGAGATTAATCCTGATATTTCGTTAAACGTACACGCACATAAGTTTTATATTTAATTTTCGATGATTATTCAAGTAAAATTGCACATAAAATCCCTAGATTAAACATTTTCCATAGAATATCAATAAATTTCTTAATCGTATCTTATTCGATTTGATGTTAATAATAAATAATAATAAGAATAGCACTCATTTCATTTGTATATTTTGTTTTTTTTTTCTTTCATTATTTGCAGGACACGTCGGAGTATGCACCCAGAACGAATAATTCTTAACGATATCAAGTTATAACGGAAACGACCAATTACGTTCGTCCTTTTTACGAAAAACCGTAATATTAAACGTATATCATGTAGAGAATTTATTATGTAAAATTAGAATGATACGATGATTGAGAAACGTTCCATTAAATTTTTCAACTTTTCGGGAAATACAATTTTTTAATCGAAGATCTAGGAACATCGACATACAATAATTTCTCCGTTTATTGTTTGTAGGTAAATTTATGTGATCGATAGTTGAATGTCGGAAATATGTAGGCGCCATTTTTATGGTATGAATGTAAGTAATATTAAATCCTTTTGGTAATCGTATAAATTATGATAAATAAACTATATCTCATGCGATTCTCATTTTGATGTGTATATATATATATATATATAATATATATAATATATATATATATATATATATATATATATATATACAAATATATACCAGTAAATAATAAAATGATAAAGATTTCACCAAAAATAAAAGTACGATAACACGATTTTCGTGACAATACATGATGTTATTATGTATTTGAATAGGATAATCGAGTTGACGAAGTTAACGGTCGTGATATTTTACGTGATATAAGATAAATGGACAAGGATGTTTAAGATTTACACAAAAATTGTGAGAATCTTAAACGTTTGGAGATTTTCAAGATATCAAAATGGCGGATATGCGGGTAGGAAATCAAAATATGATATACGAAGGGAGAATCGATGTCATTCGACGTTAAAACGGCTCGGTAAGGTAAACCCCATTAAAAGGATGGTTTTCAATGTGATCTTTACCGTCTCCCACGAGTCGAATGTCAGAAATAAGGAAAGATATTTTCGTCCGCTCGTAAAAGTCGAAGAGAACGGGGGTTTCTTTAGCGGTACAGCCGAAGCAATTTTGATAATCGCAAGGCTCGTGGTCATAACGTTTGCCGCCATTATCTTGGCCACGGCTTTTTTAATAATACGACTGACAAACTCTGAAGTTTTTCCGGGTATCTTGCGAAGAGGTAATTTCGATTTAACCGCACTCCACGAACTCTTTTATACATTATTTCATTTCATTTTATTTTTATTTTATCTTTTATCATTTTCTTTTTTCGTAAATTTTTTAAGATATTATATGCGTCTTCTTGTATGTATAATATATTATATACATATATATATATATATATATATATATATATATATATATATGTATATATATATATATATATATATATATATATATACGCACACACATACATATAAGATATTATTAATGTAGCAAGTATATATTATTTATATAATGTATATACACATACATACATATATGTATATAATATTAAATCAGTAATTATATTCCTGGGTCCGACTTTCATCAAATTTGGTCAATGGATGTCGACAAGAAAGGATCTATTTCCCGAAAATATTTGTAATTCATTAACTCAGTTACAACGCAATTCATCATGTCATTCATGGTTGTATACCAAAAATTTATTCAAAGCAACATATGGACCAAATTGGCGAGACGTTTTTGTTAAATTCGACGACGAAATACCTATCGGTGCGGGATGTTGTGGCCAGGTACAGAGGTAAAACATTTCTCCTAACCGTAGGTTCTCTCTTTCTCTCTCCCTCTCCCTCCCTCTCTCTCTCTCTCTCTCCCTCTCTCTCTCTTTTATCGTTATCGTTCTTCGTTATTCGTTCAGTTTGATGAGAGAAACGTTTGTTTTCAAACTTGTATATTTTTTATTTACTATTAGATTTTATTTGATACAATCTAAATAACATTTCCCTTATGTATCAATCCCTTATCGATTCACAGGTTTACAAGGCGTGGGTCGATCTTAACGTTCATGCAGGAAGGATACAAGAGCCTCGGCTATCGTATTTCGTCGAAAGTAAGCTAGAAAGTGATCTTCTCGAATAACGTGTTGGTAATATTAACGCGAACGATTTTGCGGGAATCGAGAATGTATGTTCGATATGGAAAATATAGATGTGTTTGATATTACCATTTTGCAGTTATCGAATATTTAAATATGGGACACTTCTTCACCTTATTGGGTAAGAAAAAAAAGAAAGAGAGAGAGAGAGAGAGAGAGAGAGAGAGAGAGAGAGATTAAAAGTTTTGTGTAACATTTTGCAATAATAATCGTAGAGAAAATATTTACCACTGACGAACACGAAAAGATCGATCAAACTGGTAGAAAATTGCAGCCAGTTGCCGTTAAGGTTCTTCATCCTGGCATCAAAAATCAAATAAAGTATGAGAATGCTTTCTTACATTGTTATTTCTTTTTTTTTTTTTACAAATACATACGTATATATGTAATTTTTCTTATTATCTTCTTTTTCTTCTTTTTTTCGCAGGAGAGACTTGAAGATAATGCGAATCTTTAGTAAACTCGCCACGTACGTCGTTCCGGAGTTACATTGGCTGAGTCTAACCGATTGTATCGACGAATTTTCATTGATTATGGAACAGCAAGTAAATCGTTGGCATTGTATTTTTATCTCTATCTTTTTTTTTTTTCATGAAGATTATAATCTATGTACTTTTTTAACAAAGGTCGACATGAGATTAGAAGCTGATAATTTGATAAGGTTTACAAATAATTTTGTAAAAACGGAAAAAATCGTTTTTCCACGGCCTTATATGGAGTTTACGCGTAACGAAATATTGGTTGAAACTTTTCACGAAGGCTCACCGATATCCAATTATCTCGATTACGAGGATAACAAAGTGCAACGTAAATTGGCGAAGCTCGGTATCACGATGGTTCTTAAAATGGTTATTGAGAAAAATATATATATATATATATATATATATATATATATATATAAACGCATACACATTTGAAGATCCTTTCTTGAAATAATTTCTTACGAATAAAGAGATTGTCCACCGCAGGTATTCAGCGATAATTTTATACATTGCGATCTCCACCCGGGTAACATTTTGGTCCAGGAAGTAAAGAAACCAAGATCAACGTTTCTCGAACCATTTTTGAGGGTCATTAGGTCTGATTATACGGAGAATGATCCGAGACTGGTAATACTCGACTGTGGTTTGGTGGTATCCTTGAATAACCGTTGTCGAAAACATCTTCGAGATATCTTCCGATCGGTATTGATGGGAAACGTATGTGTTTATGTGAATTTATATCGAAAATAATATTTTAAGATTAACGGATATAAAATAATCGATGAGTTTATTTGACAGAATTAATCGTTTTATCATAAAGATTTTTGCGTGATAAATAATTTTAACGGCAATATACAAAATATACGAGTATAATAAAATAAACAGAACGATCTGATATGATCGAAAAATGTTTCGTAAGATGTTTTAATAATATGTTCTACTTATATTTCATTGTAGGGTGAACTCGCGGCGGAATATATATTGGAACATACTTTCCATATGACACCGGATCCGGATGGTTTCAAAACTACGATGAATAATATAGTGACGGCTTATCTTAAAAATCCAGGCAACTTTAATAACGTAAGATTATATTTTCAAATCATTTAATATTAAACAATATCACATTTTTGTATTTAATTTTGTCACGACGATAATTCGTGAACGGATGTACGAAACAAATAAAAAAAAAGAAAGATAAATATTCGAAAAAAGAAATATTATTATATATAAATTTGATCGAGAATTGATAAAAGTGTTGTAAATAATATTGAATATGTATATATCGAACAATAAGTCGAGTAATCTCGAAGGAATGGTGCAACGACTTTTTCTGAGCGGTTGTTTGAACCTTTGCAGGTGAATGTAAGTACCGTTGTGTCTGAATTATTTTCCGCGATGGTTCGTCACCGGGTGAAGCAGGACGGATCCTTTAGCAGCGTGATTCTCAGTATGGTAGTGATCGAGGGGCTCGGCCGAAGTCTAGATCCTAATATCGATATCTTCTCCGAAGTTCTTCCATTTGTTTTCAATAATACCGTGTGCGGTTAAAAGAAAAAAAAAAAAAGAAAGAAAGGAAAGAACCGTCGTTCTGTTAATTACATTGGATTCATTGATTCTATTGGATGTATACTTACGGTACGTATTATAATTTCATCTTTTATCTCGTTACATTATCTCATACTTTCATATACCTAACGGGACAAGTCGACGTCGTACGGTAAGATAAAGCATTAAATCTTTGTTTGGTTCAGTTTTTCTTTTTTTCTCTCTTCTTTCTTTTTTCTTTTATTATTTATTTCTATCACAAGATGAAAAAGAAAAGCAAATATATATAAAAAAAAATAAGTAGGTATCAAGGAAATCGTTGTACAAATAAATCGTGATTTCGTATGAAGTACACTATTTCGTCTCTCTCTCTCTCTCTCTCTCTCTCTCTCTCTCCTCGAGATAATTAATGTAAATAACCGGGCTTCGAAATTCGAAATTTAACGACATTACTACCATTACTATTACTACTGTTATTGTTACTACTACCACTACTAGTACTACTACTACTAGTACTACTAGACTACTACTACCACTATCACTACCACTATCACTATCGCTACCATTGCCATTACTACTACCATCACCACTACTACTATCACTATCACTACCACTACTACTGCCATTACTAATACCATTATTACTATTACTACCACTACTACTACTACACTACTACACTACTTCTCCTACCACCACTACTACTACCACTACTACTATTACAACTACTACTACTACTACTACTACTACTACTACTACTACTACTACTACTACTACTACTACTACTACTACTACTACTACTACTATTACTACTACTACTACTACTACTATTACTACTACTACTACTACTACTACTACTACCACCACCACCATCACCACCACCACCACCACCACCACCACCACTACTACAACTACTTACTACTACTATTACGTGGTAAAAGATTGGCGCGAGTTCGCGTGGGGAGGATGTCGATTTTAAAACGGGCTGCGGGAACGTGTAATCGCATCGGACAGAATTCCGAAGAGTGACCAGTTGTCCGTGATCGCTTCCTGGTTGGTCGACCGTCTTCGTTTGTGTCGGTACTCGTGTATCCCTGTAGATATATATCTCACATACACATTTACGAACGAATCTCAGTATCATCAGTTAACTAGTGTGTGTGTGTGTGTGTGTTTGCGCGCAACTGCGCTCAAGATGTTTCTTATTTGTGTTGGTACATTCATACACCTGTTCCGATAGTCGTGTCCGCCTGGAGTGCCACGAACAAGCTCTCGCGCATGCTTATCGAACGGCTTCGCGGGTTCTTTGAGAGATTCCGAATTCCATGACCGAATCGACATTTTTCGATGCCAACTGAAGGAATGTTTTTTGGTACGTCGTTGTTAATGATATATTTTTGTTTTTTCTTTTTTTTATTTTTATTTTTTTTTCAACTCCAAGAAAATGAAAAGTTTTTTGAATCGATACGGTATCTGTAAAAAATTTCTGTTCATTTTTCTGTCTTGTACATAAACAAAACAATTAGTTTCGATTAAAACTACTTTTTGACAATTTTTTTTTTTAATTTGTATTATTTAAACCATTATTTATTACTATTTGAATTATTATTGTTTGAATATTATTCTAATGAAAAATAAATAAATAAAAATAAAACTATTGTTTGAAAAATGATGTTAAATAAAACCATTATTTTTGTTTTTGTTTTATCATTTTACAAAAAAAATAATATTTGTTGACAATGGTTTTTTTAAATAAAAGCAAAATTGTTTAAATAAAAGACGGAGAGAGTATTTGCCGTTATGTCTAATATTTGAAAAACTGTCGAACTCGTTCACGAAAAAGTCCCGTTACGTTTGTTTAATTAACCCTCTATAACACCATGTGTAACTTCGAAGTCAACACTCGTATATCTGTTTTATATCATTTCTTTTTTTTTTGGCCACAATCTGGCGTAACATTATGTTGTTATACCATTCTTTCATAATCAAGAAGTTTGTTTATGGTAATTCTTATTTGTCAAACCAAAACATTTAAAATGTTGCGTACAAATTTATTTTGAATTATTATCTCGTTTCTTAAGGTTCGTACAATAATTATCCTTTTTTCTTTTCCTTTTTTTATTTGTTTGTTTTTCTCTTATTACGTTTATATGTCATGAATGTAGATTTCATGTCCCATGCGAAGATAGAATGATAACATATCGGCTATTTTCAGGAAAACTTATTATATATCAACGTTTCATTTGATAGCATTTAATTTATTTCGCTTGATTATGTTCACTTAGACTGTATCGTGTATTTTACATTGCCTTTTATATACTATCGGATCACGGATAAAATGATTTATCTTGCACTGTCAGTCAAAGAGAGAAAGGCAGAGAGATACAGAAAGAGAAAGAAAAAGAGAGAAAGAGAGAGAGAGAGAGAGAGAGAGAGACACTATCGTCTCTGTTTTGTCTTTATTTCTTGTTTTATTTTGAAACACGTGTTTCGTTACACGTGCAAGTAAAATGTAGAAAGATCGAATTTTTCTATAGCAATTATAATCAAGTTAAATTGAACTGCAAATATTATTATTAAAAGTATTCGTTAACGAGGTTACGATATATATATATATATATATATATATATATATATATATATATATATATATATGGATACATACACTATATATGTATGGATACGTATTAAAAGAAAGAGGAGTATTTCGCAACGTAGCAAAACTTCAGACGATGTCGTCGAGGTCGTACAATCTTACAAAGGGCTCTCCTTCTTCTCGAGTTTAGCCTCGTGCGATATTATTTGGTCTATCGTTAGGACCAAGCAAGCTGTAAAGGAGTCTCGTGAAAACGCACGTGCGTCGGCAACGATCAAGCGTAGAGCCTTCTTTTTCTTTAGAGACGACCTTCGATCAATCTTATTGTTCGTACTTACGTCCGTGTCGTCGTTATAAATTCTGCAGCTAACAATATGTTGGAAAAAAAAAGAAGAAAAGGGATAAAAGAAAAATTGTTATTAACTTTTCATTATGCGCGATTTACTTTTATAAAAATTACGAAAAGAGACAATATCGAATATATATATATATATATATAAAGATCATGCATTTCATCGGTGATAAAAATTTCATGTATAAACAAAATAGAAATGAAACCAAAATTATTATCAATTCTTTAATGCATGATCTACTTACGTAGAATTTTCTTTGTAAGTAACGAACATTGAAATTAATAACGAAAAATATTACATCATAATTATATTCGTTAAGAGATTTTAAGAAAAAAAATATTTTTTAAAAATATATTTGTAATTCTATAATAACATGCATATTAGGATTAAAAATATCCAATTAAACGTTAGATCACATGATCACACACATTCGTATTTGTTAATATAAACAATTAATGATCTACGAACAATACGATTACGTTTGCCGATAGTTACACGGAGAAATGATTACAAGAGTTGGGTTAAGTTAATGGATAAAATTCTTTGATAACTCGCTCGGGAAAGAAGAAGAATCGGATCCACTTAACATTTCGTTGGAGGCGACCTCGTGTGTCTCTGAGTCTTATTAGGGAGCTCACTGTAAAGTCCACGAAGATACGAGTAGCCTTCTTATTTGCTTCACGTGAGACACGCACGCTCATTTGCCCTTTTTCATTCTTTTATTTATAGCGCCCATTTTGTGGCCGAGCGAAGCAGATGTTAGCGAGTCGTCGTCGTCGTCGTCGTTGTCACCGTCGTCGTCGTCGTTGTCTGTTGATACGTCAAAAGCCGAAGAATCGCGACGAGGTCTGACGCATTCGGGTTATCGTTTCTATTATTATTATATATATATATATATATATATATATATATATATATATATATATATGTATGTATGTATTATTTTCGTTTTGTTTAGGGACACCTTGTGAAAACTCATTAAATCTCTCTATAAACGTAATTCTTTTTGTCGTATGGTGTTAAAAAAAAAAAAAATAAAGAGAAAGAGAAGATTATGTAATGTAAAATCTATAATATAATTTGTGGCAATATAAATATACTGTGCTAAGTATAATTTATGTATAAATATTCAACGTTTGTTTCTTTGAATATGAATTAACTATTAAAATTTTATGGCGAAAAGAATGAAATAAAATTTATAAATATAGATATATACATATGTATGTGGCTTTGAAGTTATAGAGGAGGTTAAGGTGTTTTCTCTCTCATTCTCTCTCTCTCTCTCTCTCTCTCTCTCTCTCTTTCTCTCTCTTTCTCTCTCACGCTTACTCACTCTTACTCATCAATCATCCTCTTAGTAATGGGAAAAAAATTTAATTATTATTTTAAATGATACGGAATACAACTTCTCAAACAAAAATTGTTAATACTCTATAATATTAGAATTTAATTATGTATAATTTATATATTTAGTTAACATTAGTCTTTGGATATGAAATGATAATTAATTTTATTGTAAAAGAATGAAATTTAATTTTAAAAAGTATAAATACACTTCAAAGTTAGATGATGTTGTAGAAAGTTAAAAATAGTTGTTTATTTTAAATTATTGAAAACGATAAAAGAATCGGAGAAAGAGAAAATAAGTAAAACCAAAGAAAGAAATTTAATTTTCAAGAAATAGAACGAACATAATTTGTTTATTAACAAATGATAATCTTATCTAACTAATTAGGAAACTAACTAAGCGAAAACGTGTTTCGCGTATCGCGTGTGACCAACTTTATCGTCTCGTAAGCAACTATTCCTTTTTCCTATATTGAACGAGAAGAGAGACTTAGGGAGAGATAGAAAAAGACAAATAGATTCGAAAGCGAATGAAAGTTAAATTACCACGATATCCGTATGTGTGAATTTATTTCTCGCTTTATGTGTATGCGCGTGTTTCTGTGAGTGCGTCTCTGCTTGTGTGTCGTGTGTTGTGTGTGTTTGTATAAGGGAGAAAGAGAGAAAGAGAGAGAGAGAGAGAGAGAGAGAGAGAGAGAGAGAGAGAGAGAGAGAGAGAGAGAAAGAGAGAGAGAGAGAGAGAGAGAAAGAGAGAGAAGGGGAAAGAGTCTTTGGTGTTCGCGTTCGGCTTATCCCAGTTTATTAGGGGGAACAATATGGAATGCACGCCTGTGGGATTGCGATTTATATCCCCGGCACTTGCATTACCTCACGGTATCGCAGCGTACCAGAGATTGCCGTAAAGCATCTCGGACAGTGCAACGCTAGAGACCCTGCCTGAGGAGAGTTCATTGGGTCTCTTTCGTATTAACCATCTTTTCTTCATAGTTTTATGTTAAACATTTTAATATATTCATTTTAAATATATGTATATATATATATATATATATATATATATATATATATTAGTTATATATATATATATATATATATATATATATATATATATATATACACATAAATATATATTAAGAACTCATTTACGAGTACAAGATATTTCTTATCGGATCTTTTTGAATTTAATTTCATTCTTTATAATTACAATTTATAATGTAACGTTTATGACGTCACGCATACACACGAACGTACCATGTACATAAGTATTTTTAAAGATCTTGTTTCATCTTTTTTTTATATATTACATAACTTTTACATAAAATTATTTTTTTGTTGTTTCTTTAACTTTCTTTTTTTTTTATTTTCGTCATGAAAAAATTAGATTATACAGGGTCAAAGTCGGTTCTTCTATCTTTTCTCGATTGTATGCCTGTTTCTCTGAATAAAAGAGTTAACAAAAACAGAAGAAGAAATAAAAATTGTTAATTATTTATGGAAAAAAAAGAAAAAAAAGGAGAAACGTTGAAATTATTACGTTCAATGACGTCTTGTGCGATTTCTCTGTTAGGAAAATAAAAAAAAAAAAAAAACAAAAAACAAAAAAGGAAGAAAAATCTATCGGTAGAACTAGCGAGTCGTCTAAAAAGTGAAGAAATCGAAGGATAATCGAGAAGATTTGCGTAACCTGATCGCTTCTTTTGCTTATCCGTGCCCTTCGAGTGGCCTTGAAGAGGATGGAGTGGCAAAGGAGAGTATTGTGGCGCGAAAAACGAAGTCGGATCTTCGAAAGTCTCGATCCTAGGAATTGAGAAGAGTAATCTCCTCATTTTACTCTTTCTCCATCTCCTCTTCCTTCTTATTTTTCATCCTACTCCTCGAATCTCTTCGTATTCAGTGACTCTATACTGTAGCTGGTATACGAGTACACTTCCTCGTATACCATAGCGTATCTTTCGCGGCAACGCATGCCCGTCTCGACGCTCGCGACCGTTTTATTTCGTTCGATTCAAAACGAGTTCCAATCGACGTCTCATTCCGCGTGTTCACGCCCGCTATACGCTCGATAGAAGCTACATCATTTCCCTCTGCTCCCTCTGCTCTAGCCCGTTCTATATGTAAGTTGTATGCCCGCGTGCGCGCGCGAGCGAGCGAGCAAGCAAGCGACCACCTCCATTGCCTTCTTCGTCATCAACACTATTACTGTTACAAGCATCAGGTTGCGTCGTAATATGTTTTTTAGTCTCTCTCTCTCTCTCTCTCCTCTTTTTTATTTTTTTTTCATTCGTCCTATCCTAGATCGTTTCGATCGTTGATCTTTTTGTATGAGAGAACTTTTAGGGAAATCGATCGACGTGTCCTTTCTTCCGCCGGTGGTCATATAATTTGTCTTCTTTTCGATTAGTCTTTTATTTATTTATTTTTTCTTATTATTATTTCGATCGTCGACTTTGATTAGGAGAATTTCGAGAAATTCGTAAAACGGGAAAATACGTTTATCGATAAACCAATCACGCATCCCTTTTTTTCGCGATCTAGAAGATTATTATTATCTCATTTTCATTCCCATTTCGTTTTGTTCGTCGATCTTTGAAAGAAGATCCGCGAATTTCTAAGGAGGACCTTTCGAAAATTGATCACGCGTCATTTTTTTTCCGGTTCAATTCTCCTTTCATTTCGCTCTTTCGTTTTTTTCTTCTCCCGTTTCTTCTCCCGTTTACGTTCTTTTTTGTTTTTTTTTTTTGTTTTCTTCCCCCCTATTAGACAAGCGACTCGAGAACTTGTCCTTCTACGGATCGCATCACCTATCCTAGAACCGTCTAGAACCGTAAGATCGAACCGAAAGAATCGACTTCTTTCGAGGGTCGGCTCCGATTCGTTGGAGCCGACGACAACCCCTTTTACAATGGGTTAGGACACGATCGAAATATCAAATTTCCAGGTGGTCCATCTTCAGGAAAGAGGAGGATCAGGTTTACGTACGGCCAAAGGATAAAAAAGGATCCATCGATTCTTCGATAATTTCGTCTCGGCGATTCAAAATATATGAACGGGAGATTCACGTCAATCGTTCATATCATCCTCTTGCTCACGAGAAAATCGTTGATCACGTTCAATAAGATCAAGGACCGACGAACGAAATTCTTTAAAGACAAATACGTTTACACTTAAGAATATAAGATCGCAATATAAATAATCGAGCGGATTATTTTGAAATGTGCAGATAGAGTGAGAGAGAGAGAGAGAGAGAGACAGAGAGAGAGAGACAGAAAGACAGAAAAAGAGAGAGAGAGAGAGAGAGAGAGAGAGAGAGAGAGAGAGCTGTAGGAAATATGCGAAGCGATACGAAGAAGCGGTATTCAAACGTTAGGGGCTATCGATCTTTGGTGGGGTACAAAGAGTGCCATCTGTCGGTGGTTTTAGCTCTGCGATCTTTCGACCAATGAACGAACGAGAGAGTCCCCCACTCGTTATTTAGTTTGCCCCCACCAGGCGAGGCGGCCTGTCGCGTCGCCGTGCGTGCTCTTGTCCTCTTCGTCCTCGTCCTCGTCCTCATCTTCTTCGTCCTCGTCTTCTTCTTCGTGTCCTCGTCGTCGTAGGGTCTACCAGGGTAACGACGGTAGATGTAAACACAGAAAGAGAAAGAGAGAGAGAGAAAGAGAGAGGACAAGAAGATAAGAAAGAGAGTTGGGGGTCTCTCTCCAAGACGAGCGTCTCGTGATTCGTCGGGCGAAGTAAAAGGGCGGGCGGAGGGGGTGGGGTTGGACGGAGGGAGACAGAGAGAGAGAGCGAGAGAGAGAGAGAGAGAGAGAGAGAGAGAGAGAAAGATAAAGAGAGAGAGATTACAAGAGGCGCCGGGCAAGCATCCCAGAACGGCCGTGTTCTCCGTTCGTCTCTGAAACACAGAGAGGAGAGAGTCGGGGCTCGATCGATCGATCGGCTCGATCGAGCGTCGAACAATTAACGGCCATCAAATGCCCATCTCGGGTACGCGTGGCGCGTAAATCGTGGCGCGTAAATCGTGGCACGCTCTTGCGACTCAACGGACACGCGCCTATCATCCTCCTCCTCCTCCTCCTCCTCCTCCTCCTCCTCCTCCTCCTTCTCCCTTTCCTCCTCCTCCTCCTTTTCCTCCTCCTCCTCCCCTTCTCCTCTTCCTTCTCTTCCTCTTCCCCTCCTTTTTTTACTTCATCTTATTTTTCTTCGTCTTTTTCGTCTTCGTCTTCATCTTCGTCTTCGTCTTCGTCTTTACTTCCTCTTTGTTTCTTGTTCTCCAAAAAGTCACTCCCCTCTCCCCACCACTTTTTTTTCATCAACCCCCTCTTTTCTCCTCTCTTCTTCTTCTTCTCCTCCTTTTTCTTTTTCTTCCTCTTCCTCTTCCTCTTCCTCTTCTTCTTTTTTCTCTTACGTTTCCTTTACCTCCTTCCGCCTTCCAAAGTTTTTTTTTTGGAAAACGCGCGAGTAAACTTTTCGTGGCCAGTGCCTTCGAGGACCTTCGACGGGCCGAAATTTTTACTTCGGCGTTAATACTCCTGTACGACGGCGGCCCGTAGATGTCCGTCGATCGTTCTCCCAACCGAACGCGATACTTCGTGATTTTACGGATCGATATATTCGATCGGTATAACGAACGATCCGTGGATCGTCCTCGGCGTGTCAGTGTATCATCGTCGTCGTTGTCCTCGTCGTCTGACTTCTTGGGAATAAATCGGGACTCGTAATCAAAGAGGACGAAGAGTAAGCTCGTTCTCCCGAGGTCGCCTTTCCTACTTCTTCTTCTTCTTCTTCTTCTTCTACTTCTTCGTCATCGTCATCTTCTTCTATCTCTACTTCTTCTACCTCTACTTCTTCTACTTCAACTTCTACTTCTTCTACTTCTTCGCTAGATCGTCTCCTTCAATCGTCTCCTTTCGCTGTAAGTACCTTTTCTCATTTCCTTCGCTTTGTTTCTTCATTCTCCTCGTTTTTTTTCGTTTGTTTTTTTTTTGCTATAAAATCTCCAACTTTTTATCAATAAATTGAAAGAAAAGAAAAACGAAAAAATAAACATAGAAAAAGGGTCTATTAGGTGTAAAGATCAATTTACAAGCGCGTTTCGCTTTTCGTTCGCACGTTTTGTCGATAATCGATATTCGAGAGAAGGAAGCGACCGGCTTACGACTCGCGTTACGTAATACGCCGATCGAAACCGCGCGAGTTCCGTGAGTGTAATTGCGATTATTGAGTTTCGTGATACCGAGAACATTATTAACGCCATTGATTAAAAAAAAAAAAATAAATAAATAAATAAAAAAAATAAAAAGGGGAGAAATGTACACGGTTGACAAGATTTCGTTTTTCTCAGCAATGACAACGATACGAAGAACCGAATCGTCTGTTTTTATCGCCTAAACTCTCTACTCATCTATTCCGTCATCCTCCCTTCGAACGTGCTTGCCTTTTCTTTTTCTTTTCTCTTCTTTTTATTTTATTTTTTTTTATTATTATTTTTTCTTTTCTTTCAATCGCGAAATTCGATCTCTCCCTCCTCCTCCTAATCTCTCGTTTATGTCTTAACGTAATATATTTTACATTGTACACCCGACGTGTTTCGATTCAAAATCAAAGTGACGTGTAAAAAATCTATTTTGACATGTCTGATAATTGCACTAACGACGACAGGTTTTATAGCGTGGGTAAGTGTCAGATTTGTAATAACAATTTCAATTCGAAAACATGAAAAACCGTTTATAAATATTATTATTATTTGTTATTATTATTATTATTATTATTATTATTGTTGTTGTTGTTGTTGTTGTTGTTGTTGTTGTTGTTATTATTGTTGTTATTATTGTTATTGTTACTGTTACTATTATTGTAATTGTTATTGTTATTGTTATTATTATATATTATTATTATAGTTATTATTATTATTATTGTTATTGTTATTATTATTATTATTATTATTATTATTATTATTATTATTATTATTATTATTATTATTATCATTATTATTATTATTATTATTATTATTATTATTATTGTATGCAAAGTATTTTGATGATCTTATGACGACGCAGTTTAATTTAATACGTATTTTTAAGAAACTTTTTTTTAGGATTTACACGCTTCACATCTTTTCTCTTTCTTTCCTTCTTTTTTCTTTCTTGTTCCGACAAAAATAAAAATACAACGTAATAAAAATACGTAGATTCGGTAAAGCTTGGACAATTTTTATCAAATGTTTTGTACATTGCATAACGTATATATTATGTGCGTTGTCGATACTCGTCTAAAAGCTCCGACGTATCTCACTCGCATTGCTTTTCAACGTCCTAATTGCGAGATATTGAGCCGATTACTCGGCGCATATGTATATCGGCCATCAAATATTATAATCCCTAGATATACTCTGCAAATTGGCAAGGCCGTCGAGAGATCCTACCGGCTAGCCGCGAGGGGAATTTCGTAATCGTGCTTTGCTCGCTGTCTCTATATAATACGAAGGGAACGTCGCTGTTTTCGCTCGTAAATTTTCGAAGATATCGAATACCCGACGTTATTTATATGGCTAATAAACGAGATTGAATTTGTCTCGACGAGCGGCTCGACTCGAATCGATGGATTTTTTTCTCCATTTATGTTCCTTTTTCTTCTTTTTCTCTTTCTTCCTTTCTTTCTTTCTTTCTTTTTTCATTTTCTTTTTCTTTTTCTCTCTCTTTCCAATCTAAAACTTCGTCGAACGAAGAACATCTATCTGTGGGTGGGGGTGGGGGTGGAGGGGGGCGTGGGAGGTGGAGGAGGAGGAACGGAAAGAAAAAAAAAGGACGTTTACCTGGATAAACATACGAGCATTATTATTTCCTTCTTTTTTTTTTCCTTTTTTTTTCTTTTCCTCTTCTTTTTCCGTACTAATTATGCGAATTCTTGTTTTACGTTTAAAAGGGTAAATCCGTGAGTCGGCACGTCCCATACTTCTGAGAATTTCGAAACGCTATTTGGAAATCGATCGGTATCGATCGTATAAATAATTACATGCATTTTAAACAGGATCATCCCACGTTCTCGTAAGCCTTTATGGCAATCTTATTTGTGAAATATTAACGAT
>OU964976.1:1607584-1657584 GCA_918808275.2 Dolichovespula sylvestris
GAAACTAATTTTTTTCGACGTTTATACGCGACAAAAAAAAATTTCGGGATTTTTTGAAGGATAAAAAACTTGTCGGTAATTTATAAGAAACACCCTTCTTTATCGTTTTAACGTGGAAATGCGTTTTCACGACAATAGCTTTTGTTCCTCAGCCATATCGGAGGAGAAGGATAGGAGGCCATTTAAAACAGCTCGGGACGTGCCCGGTCCATTCTCCTTACCTATTCTTGGCACAAGATGGATATTCTCCTGGATCGGGTACTATCGAATGAACAAGATTCACGAGGCTTACAAAGGTAAGGACTTTGGCCTCTGTCCTACGAATTTATTCGCCGACTGGCTTTTCTCAACGATGGGAATAAGTTTAAACCGGGAAAGGAAAAGCATAAGACATTTGAATAAGATTCTTCATTTGATAAAGATATTTCATTTACGAGCTTTTCAATCGATTTTTTTTTCTGATTTTTTTTTTTTACTTTAACAAATCCTTAATCAAATCATGACATGTGTGTATAGATATATTTAATTGTTAGTTATATATTTTAGAAAGTTTAATATACGACGGTTAAATAAGATTAATTCACAATTTAATATTTAACCCTTTGCACATGTTATATATATATATATATATATATATATATATATATATATATATATGTATGTATGTATATATGTATGTATATGATGTGAAATTATTCTTTTTTTAATATAACAATTAGAAAGAAACAGTTTCTGATAGTTTAAAAAACTATAAATAACTGAAAAACAACAAAATATTTTCATCGGTCATATATTTCACAAACAAATCTCAAGTTTATTCTTCCATATTCTAGAATAAAATAGCATGTTTATGATACAATTCCACAAATATTTCGAATTTTAACGTGCCATATAATTTTTATAAAGCAATTGTTTATTAGTAAAAACGTTCATATCTAATTGTCATGCAAAGATGAATACCGAAGACAAAACAAAAAATTATTTCGTCGCACTTCGGTATGGTATCAAAAAAAAAAAGAAAAGAAGAAAAAATCTAGCATTAGCAGAGAATAAATTAGAAAAATAATTTTTTTATGCGTGCAAAAGGTTAAATTCCAACATCGACGACGGGAGTGTCAATAAATAAAAAAAAAAAAAGAAAAGAAAAATGACGAATCGTTTCTAAGAAAATGATCGAACCTTTCCCCGTTGAGACACGTGAGATCATCACGTGAATGAATGAGATCGCTCTCGATATCGACCAGCCTATAATCCCTGATTCAAGAGTAGATCTGAATCGACGCTACGGAGGCTTGTGCAAGGAGGAGGCACTGTGGAACTGGCCAGTGATATCGGTATTTTCTCGACGTGACATCGAGCAGATCCTTAAGCGAGGCTCGAGATATCCTCTTCGTCCACCGCAAGAAGTCATATCGCACTATCGACACACGCGACGTGATCGTTACACTAATCTCGGTCTTGTGAATGAGTGAGTATACTGGATAAATTCTAAACGTTCGTGCTCACAACTCTTTTAAATGCACATGACCTTTTATATAAACAAATTTCCAAAAGGAGAAAAAAACATAATATATTTATTATTACATTTCTATATATTTATTAATAAATTTATTATTATATTTATTATTATATAATATTAACTGTTAATTAGATATATTAAAAAGGGAAATAGTAACAGAAAGATCGTCCTCGTAAAATTAAAAAAGAAAAATAAAAAAATTAGTAAATTGTCGTACGTATACGCCTACGCGTTGAATTTATTTAGTACGCTGTAATTTGTCAACAATAACAACAACAACAACAACAACAACAGGAACAACAACAACGAAACTTGTATTTAAGATTTAATTAATAACACGTTGATCGCCAAATAATGTCTCCAGAATTTATTTTCAATTATTTGTAAGATCTATTTTCGTGACGTTCATCAAATTTTTACTTATTTGAATTTTTCTAGAAATAATATTAAGGGTAATATAAATATCGAATATATCTATTAGAAGAGATTGGTTTGGCAATCGACCTGTTGTTCATCGTTTAGGTCAAATACAGTGTTTCAAATAATTGCTATTCTCCTTTTTTTTTGTTTTGTTTTCATAACTTTTCTATGACACAACACATAACACACACATACACACACACACAATATACATATACGCGCACGCACACGATGAACACGGAAACGCACATACAGACAGGGCGAAACTTGGCAGAAGCTTCGTTCTGCTCTCACTCCGGAACTCACGGGAGCCAGCACGGTTCTCGGCTTTTTTCCTGCTCTAAATATCGTCTGCGACGGTTTCATCGAGCTAATACGAAAACGTAGAACCATGTTTGGCATCGCGGGATTCGAAGAACTTGCCTATAGAATGGGACTCGAGAGTGAGTTGGTCTTTTTTTTTTTTTTTTTTTTCTAAATGTTTCGATAAAAATTCGACAAGATTTTCCACGTATCTTGATTAGCTTCTAAATATATTCATTATTTATGATTAAATCGGATAAATAGAATACAAGTTATTTCATAATTAAAATTCCTACGTGAAATTAGTTTGCATAGCTATTAGATTGATTTATAAATAAGTGCCGTTATAAGTGAAGAATTCATTTATTGAATCAATCCAACGAATACGATGTTTCTTTTTTTTTCATAATAAAAACACTTAATTTTATTGTTTTGCATAATTATCAGCTCAACGCATAAATAATTGAAATTTTATTCTAATAAATTCTCACTTACGTATAATGACAGACTTATTTATGAATCAAAACTAATATAAATGCCGTGTTTATCGAAACGAAATATGTTTCGCAATTGATATATCGAATCCTACGTTCGTTTCAGTCTGATAATAACAAAATATTCATTCCTTTCTTTTTTTCTTCTTCTTCTTTCTTCGTTAAATGTCGGGCAACTAAAACGATAAAAGAGAAAAAAAAAAATAATAAAAAAAAATTAAAAACAAAAAAATCCTGTTGACCACACTTCCACGTTTTTCTACATGATCATAATTATGCAAATTCTTATCGATTATTTGGCTTATTAAGTCCTCGTTTAAAATGAGAACACGGCTCTTGATACATGTAGCAACTTTTCTAATGAACTCGAGAAAGATGAAAAAAGGAAAGAAGAAAAAGAAGAATAAAACAGTAATATCTTATCACGTTTTACGAAGGTACCTGTACCTTGATTCTGGGTCGGCATCTTGGTTTCTTAAAGCCGGACTCGAGCGACACGCTTACCGCAAGATTAGCGGAAGCAGTTAGGATTCACTTCACGGCCTCGCGAGATGCCTTTTATGGGTTGCCGCTTTGGAAGGTGCTACCGACATCCGCTTACAAACAGCTGATAGAGAGCGAGGACGCTATTTACAAGTAATTATTAACATGGATACTTCATCTACTGATATTTATTTTTTGTCCTTTGATCGTAAAGATTTTTTTCTTTATTATTATTATTATTATTATTATTATTATTATTATTATTATTATTATTATTATTATTATTATTATTATTATTATTATTATTATTATTATTATTATTATTATTATTATTATTATTATTATTATTATTATTATTATTATTATTATTATTATTATTATTGTTATTATTATTATTATTATTATTATTATTATTATTATTATTATTATTATTATTATTATTATCATTACTCGTTATTACGTTTTACGAGAAAAAGGAAGAATTTTTTGGTTGAAATTTTTTTTTCCAGCATAATTTCAGAATTAATGGAGACGACGATGTACGAGAAAAGGAACGACGCCCGAGACGAATCCGTGGAGGCCGTTTATCAATCGATTTTACGACAGAAATCATTAGATATAAGGGATAAAAAGGCAGCCATAGTGGACTTTATTGCGGCTGGTATACACACAGTGAGGCCGTCATAATATTCTAGTTTATGATCTCTCTCGTATGTACATACTTATGGAATTTCGATTATAGAAGAATCTATATGTTAATCGAGACGATTCCGATGAATAGATAGACAGATCGTTCGAATTCTCTTATTATTCCGTACGATCGTTCGAAATGTAGAAAGACTCTGAATTTTATAGTAATATAATATAATCGAACTTTCATGAAGATTACGTCGAAGAGATCGCATAAGTGAGTGGAAGGATAATATAAATAACTCGTTTTAGAAGTTCATTAGATAGTCCGTTTTATCTCTCTTTCTCTCTCTCTCTCTCTCTCTCTCTCTCTCTCTATATATATATATATATATATATATATATATTCTTTTCCTCTTTTTTCTTTTTCGTTTTCTTTTTCTTTTTCTTCTTTTATTTTACAATTCGTTTACCATAATATATTTCTTATATATTATAGGACGATATCGTTAAAAATATTATATGCGACAGCATCGGCAGCGCTTATTATTTATTATTATTAATTATTAATTATTATTAATTATTATTTATTATTACTTATTATTAATTATTCACAGTTGGGTAATACCTTAGTCTTCCTTTTCCACATGATCGGAAGTAACCCAGAAGTACAAGAAACTTTATACGAAGAGGCCTGTATGTTGGCACCGCGTGGTTGCGATCTGACAGTCGAGGATCTTCGTAAAGCACGTTATTTACGTGCCTGCATCAACGAAGCGTTTAGGTAAACGAATTATAACATTTTCGTTAATAACGTTAATCTAATAATACGATCGTGTTCATTTGTTCGTATTGTATGTGTTTAGGTTGGTACCAACGGCACCGTGTATCGCAAGAATTTTAGACGAACCAATTGAATTGGATGGCTACCACCTCGAAGCTGGGGTAAGTTATTTATTTTCCACGATTCTCTAATTGTTAAAGTCAACGATAGTTTGATTACAGAGATTTCAAATACGGTTAGTAACTTAACTAATCGGAACTGTACTTAAAGTCTTCACATTTTGCTATCTTCTTCATCCCAGACGGTAGTTCTCTTGCATACATGGATAGCTGGATTAGACGAGAATAACTTTAAGAATGCGTCCAAATGCGTGCCTGAAAGATGGCTGAAGCCTATGGTACCACATTCGCCATTACTGGTAGCGCCTTTCGGTGCTGGTCGAAGAATCTGCCCGGGCAAACGCTTTGTGGAACTTGCTCTACAACTTATCCTAGCAAAGGTTCGTAATTATATAGTGATACGAGATAGATTATTTTAACTGCTCCTCTACGAGAGCTGATTTAATTTGATATGCTTCATTTTTTTTTGTATTATATTTCGTAACCCGACGATCCCTTTTTCGTTTTCTTTCTTTCCTTTTCTTTTTTATCTTCTCGAGATAATTCTGTTGCAATTTTAAACAAATTTTATTCAGTTCGCGTGGGTCAAAAACAAGAAAAAACAAAAAAAAAAAGAAGAAGAAGAAGAAGAAGAAAGGAACGGAAAAGAAATTAATTCAAACGGGATAAATGTGATTTCGAAACGTTCAAATGTTAGATCTCTTCTTTTTTTTTTCTACGCGTCAATTTTTTTTGCTTCATAATCAACAAATTTATATCATTGAATTTCATTTCTTCGATAAGCTAGAACATTATGTAAGGAAAAATGTGCTGACCTACTTATTAAAAAAAAGAATATATATCGACGAACATAAAATTTCAACGACCAAAAAAAAAATGATTGTGAAAAAAAATTCCGTTTTAATCAGAATATTTATAATTTTAGATCAAACAAATTCCTTCGTTTGACATTATTTTCGAGATCGTCGAGAAACAACGAAGATATTACAAATTTTCGAGTTAAGTGAAACAACCTGTATATATATATATATATATATATATATATATATATATGTATGTATGTATGTATGTATATATGTATGTATATATGTATGTGTGTATATATATATATACAGGTATATGTAAATATCAAGAGCAAGTTAGTAACTTTTCTTTTCTTTTTTTTTTCAAACTTTCGCAGATCGTTCGAGAATTCGAAATCATAGTAGACGATAAGCTTGATTTACAATTCGAGTTTATTCTCGCCCCGAAAAGTCCGGTCTCACTCGGTTTTCGAGATCGCCTGGAGGTGGTATGAAAAGTGATCGAACGATTAGAAGACCAAACGCCTTGCCAAATCGCGTTTTAATCATATAAATTCACGCGTACACGTTAAGATATATATATATATATATATATATATATATATGTGTATATGTATGTATATATATATATATATATATATATATATATGTACATATACATATATGTTATACGTATGTATTGTATATTCAGCGCGAACATCACGTTTAAACATTCGACAATAATCATTTTCATCGATTGATCTATCGAGAATCGTCTTTTCCATTATTTTTTTTTTGTTATCTTTTTGCTAGCACGCAATATTTTTAACCTATTGCACTCGAGGAACGTTATCAGTAAGTCTCAATTCTAAATGTCAACGGTTTCTTAGTGTTTCTCCTCTTCTTTTTTTTTTCACCACTGAATGAAATGCGAATTAACAACAATAATAAAAGACAAAGCGAGAATGCCATCTTGAGTGCAAAAGGTTAATTTCTAAGAGCATTCTACTCGAACATATTAAATTATCTATTATACGACTAATTAGGATCGTCTTATTTTTTTCACACATTGACGTACATATGTATGGTATGTATATGGATGCAATGATAATCGTAATAATTAAAATTATTTAGAATCGTCGTTCATCATTCATGTTATTAAATCGAAATCGTTCGTTTTCTACTTTTCTGTTTTTTTCTTCTAATATTTCCATTTGTTTTCTTCTACTTCTGCTTCTTCTTCTTCTTATTTTGTTTCGTTTCTTTTTGTTTCCTTTATTTTTTTTTTTTTTTTTACCAAAGTAAGACGATCCTGATAACTAACATAAGTCTAATGTATATGTACGTCGTCACGAGTTAATGCGAGATTTTGATTTGCGATAAATGTAAGAAGATTATGCGTCGTAAGCGAAGTGTAATTAACAGAGAGGGAGATAATGAAAAAGAAAAAAAGATGAATAAAAGAAAAGAAAAGAAAAGAAAAGAAAAGAAAAGAAAAAAGTTAAAGAGTAAAAATCGTGAAGGAAGTTGACCATCGTTATCGTTAAGGGCCGAGGAAATCATTCTCAAGGACTTTCATTGCATCAAAGTGATCTCATTACCACGAGGAGATCTCGTCTCTAAGGTATTTCATTTTTTGTCACTACACGATTTTCAATTTTACTTATACGGTGTGCCCTCAGTGCGAGAATTTATCTGTGTGTGTGTATATACATATACATATATATATATATATATATATATATATATATAAATATTAAAGTATGTGTAGATATAATGTTACTCGTTTATCGTAAGAATAAACATGTTGAGAGTGTCAAGTGCAATATATATACATATATATATATATATATATATATATATATATATATATATATATATATATAAAAGTAACCTATGATGTGTCCATCTTATCTATCATATTTTATAAGCTTGTTTACGTGCAAACGTTGCAACTACATATGTGTTCTTTTTTCGTAATCTAAATAACAAACAAACAAAAAAAAGGGAAACAAAATATAAATATTTATTTTAGCCGTTCAACATCGTCACTTCTACGATAGACAATGTGTAAGCATTTATTTCAGATACTGAAGGATGTAATATACTATAATATTGTTATCGGCGATCTCTCTCTCTCTCTCTCTTTCTTTCTCGATAATGTATCCGTCATGTTATAATCTAGTAACGAGCATCTTTTACAAATCGTTTATTTATGTTAACAATACAAATGATATTGTATCGCACAGTACGTTAGTCGAAACATATGTTACAGTTTATTATAAATTCTAGATTATATATCTGGGTGACTGAAAGGAAAGCTCCTAATCTTATGCGAATATAAGCGCGGCCGGAGCTTTCGATAGAAATACTCGAAATGTTCCTTAACAGTTTCCTTGATAATAATGATTTTACAACGAGTTAAACTGTAAATATATTTGATTATTTTCTCGTATACAAAAACATTTCGATGATCCTCCTTCGTTGTTATAACGATAACATTAGTTCGCTAAGATAAGAAATCATCTCTCTCTCTTTTTTCTTTTAATATATATATTTATATATATTTTTTTTTATCGTACGTCGATGACTCCAATCAATTACGTGTCATGATATATAATAATGTTCACGAATTTCTGGTCCTTTAGAAAAACTTAACGTAAAGATTAATTCTCATTAATGAATAACATTCATTTGATCAAGCCTTTGATACTTTTCGGAAGATTCGGTATAGAACCTTTACTCGCACTGGAAGCCGTAGGTCTCATAAAACTATGATTCTTCGTGCCGGCACGAGGTTGTAATAATCGGCTCTTGGCGGGTGCAACCTTTTCAGCACCAGGTTGACAGGATACCGTTGATTGTTGTCCGATGCTACTGCCACTGCTACTGCTACGAGAAGCGATCGTCCGAGGTTTGTTCACCTGCTTTGAGATAGTATCGACTATCGCCTATTTATCATAATTATTTTATACATTATTCCCTTACGTAAGATAACCAATTAGATTTTTTTTTGTCACTTACATTATTCGTCTTTCTAACGTTCCTTGCTACAGGACCAACGCTGCTACCACTGCTACTGCTCCTACTGGCAGGAATCCTAGTTACGGCTATTCGTGGATTCGCTCGTCTTTTATCGTTCTCCTTCTTTACGGTTGGCGGTAGGGGTGTGTTCGAAGGACTACTTTTCCTGAGGTCATTGGTCAATGCACGAATCGCGGACGTATAACTACGAAGATGAGCATGTGAGGGCGCCAAATTTCTTACGGTATTAACGGAGGTAGCACTGTTTAAAGAACTTCTAGAGCTACGAAGACTGCTACGAGAACCAGAACGTTCGACCTCGTTCCTAACATTCGACGCCATTACTGTAGGATTCCTTTTCAATGATTCGACTTTCCTATTATTTTCGCGTTTCATGTTAGCCGTACGTTTCGGTAGAAAACTCTTCTCGTTGTTCGTCGCTCTAACTGGGACAGTAGTCTTAGCGAAGACAGTTTTGGCTGGTTCCTTGATGATATGCCGTACATCCACCACTTCTTCCTCTTCTTCTTCTTCGTCGTTGGGCCGACATTGAGTTACGATTGTACCGGTATAACGTAACTCAGCTGGGGAATATCGCGTAGAGTCGTGGGCGTCAGTTTCATAATTCCCCGATGACGTTTCTTGACTCAAAGATTCCGAGACTAAGCTTTGGGTCTCCTCGAATCCTTCATCGTTCAATTCTTGATCTCTACCCTTTACAGTCGTGCCCAAAGATAAGGGTGATGCATTAGTGACATTTATGTCAGGAATAAACCTATTTCTAAACATGGAGCTTTGTTTAGGAGGATCTTCCATCGTTTGGATGACCTCGTTGGTTATAGCTTTTCGATCGGCATCCACATTTGAAGAGAGCTCGTTCATATCCGTTTGATCGATCGTGATCACGTTATCTTCTACGATCTTAAGATCTGACGCGGTTTGTTCACCACTTAGATTCCTCATAGGACCTTGATTGATTTGACTAGGTGGACTGCTGGTCACTCGAATAGCTTCCTTTACCTGGCTTGGATCTATCATACTTCTGTGACGTTCACGACTACTTACGGCTCTTTCGGCTAAGATAGTCACTGGTTCCCTCGGCCTTGATTCCTGCATCACTGGACTCAAAACTGTATTGGTAACAGCTACCACAGGAGGTGGTTGGCTAACGGGAAGTCGAGAGTTTCTCTGAACATTCGAACGTGACAAATGTTGTAGATCTTCCCCTGATCGAGCTATCTCAGCCAACGCAGCATCAATCTTCTCGGTCGTTGTTGCTTCTGAACGTTTCAATTTCTCTTGCCAAACTCGAAGCATATCATCTTCTTCCTGTCCGTCCTCAACCAACGACAATGTGCTCGGTCGTTCCGTTGATTTCTCTTCGAGGATTTGCTGATTCATCGTATCCTCTTTTTTCGTATCCTTCTCCGTAGGATCGGACATTTTTTTATATCTTCTTGTTCTCCTCGTCGCCGAGTATCTATCGAAATTTCCTTAAAAAAAAATAATAATTTATTTGTGTTAAATAATTCATCCCAATTGCCTCGTCAATTCTCATTAGAAATTGATCGTTGTTTTGCAAAAAAAGAAAAAAAGAACTGGATTTATATTCAGCACAGTCTATGGATAAAGTTAATGAATATTAAAAAGAGTTCACATAGAGACGATAAGTTATATCAAATTACGGTTAGTTAATGATGCAAAGAATAGATAAATCAGTGTCGAAGGAGAGATTATCGAAACGAGTTAACGTACCAGTACCAAGATCAGCATTAGCGTTAACAGGTTTCAACGGAACAGTCTTCGATTCTCGACTTTGAATAGAACTACTGCATCTTTCTCGTTTACAAGGTTCCTTCTCGACCGGTTTAACCTCCTTCGGTGGACTGATAAGTCGTCTGGTTGCCGGTGGTGTCTCAATATTATCCGAATCAATTTCAATCTTGTCGCTGATGTTGCCGTTCTCATCATCGGAATTTTTCTTAGGAAGCTTCGAGAATCTTCTTGCGGTTGGAGCTTGCGATCCTGTATAAGGTTGTCGAAGATAAATGGTTAATTCGTCCTGAGTGTTCGCATTCACCGCCTCGCTGATCTTGTTCTTCTTTCTGTCTTCCTCTCTGATCGCCTATACGATAGATAACAGAAATATAACGCGTTATCATATATCGTTTAGCTTCAAACATATATACATATATATATAAATATATATGTATGTATATATAAATAATTTATATGATAGCAAAGTTATATTACATGACACATAGAATATATTTCAAGGTAATCCTCATGAAGGATAAAATAAGGTAACCGTGTAAAATATAATTTTTCTTACATACTTGTAATGGACTAGGAGCAAGGATATTCTCAGTACTGAGTCTGGATCTTAGCCTACGAGAGTAACGTGGGTCAGTCTCTTCCATGCTATTTGGTACGTTCAAACTCGACTTTCGCCAAGGTGATTTGTCTTTCTGCGATGGGTTCGGTTGGGCTTCTGAAAAGAAGTGGAAATACTGGAATATCTCGTGGAACTTGTATTCCAATAGGAATGATTATAATGAGATAAAAGAAATATGATTTACCTTCGATGGCTTCCATCGTACGCATTACATCCGTTTTCTCAACGGACGGCCGCCAGTCGTAAACTTCGGAATAACCTTCGTGCATAGAATCGTCTTCAACCAGGGTATTTCTGATGGAGTTCTTGCCTTCACTTTCTGTATATATTACACACAATTTGTAATATATGTATTGATAAGATCGATCGATTACAATGTTTACCGAGATTTTCAATTGATTATTATTTTCAACGTTAACTTACCTGAGTCTTCGAAGGACCTACGGTTTGCTTGATGCAATTGTCTGGCCTTTCTTTGAAGTTCTTCTCCCGCACGATCTTCCTTCTCGTTTTCTGACAGCCAAGCCTCGATCTTTTGCCTCCATGCTTTCCTGTATTATATAATTATATCATTATTTTTATCCTTCATATCGCGCAATGCGTCTTTTGAAGGAAATTCATTGGAGAGAGAGGAAAAAAAAATAAAAATTCATAAAGCAGAAGAACGATCATCCTACCCTGGCTTTGCTTCCTCCTCTTGCAAAAATGGTTTGCTTTCGGCTAAAGGTGATGGCGAACTTGGTCTTTCTCGATCAGCCGAAAAATCGGCATTCAATAGATCGCCTCTTCGTGCTTGACCGCGAGCTCTTCGCGCCCACGATCGATCTATTTAAAAATTTCGATCGATAAAGCGACTTTGTATCGTTAATAAAATTGATGATAACGACATTATTCGAATACGCCCACTTTTGTTTTTACATGATGTGTTAAAAAAAAAAAATTCGTGTAAAAAGATATCCACGTGTTTGTGGAAAACGTAAGAATGCTTTTGGATTTAAAGATAATCATACGATAGATCATATGAAAAAAAGTCGAAATAAAATCTGATCCTTCTTACGTTCTTGCACTTTTTATTTCTTAAAGATTACACGTGTTATATAAAAACATATTATATAAGGTAAATTATTATTTGAAAAGAACATTATTTTACTAATTCATAATCACAAAAATTAGGCAAAATGATATGAGTTTAGACAAAACAAGATTTTATTCTTTGTTAATATTTTCTAACAATAAACGCATAAGTTTGCGTAAGATCAATTTTAATTGGAATACAAAACAACAATGTGAGGATGAATAATGCGAAAGAAAATTTCTTTTCCTTAAAAATTCGTTCGGAACGTGTTAAATCAAAACGAATCGTGTAAAACGGAGAATAAAATATTTCTTTTGATACGTGCTAAATTAAAAACAAATCGTGTAAAACGGAGAATGAAATATTTCTTCTGATTCGTATTAAAACGTAATCGTGCTAAAGCATATGGCGCAAAAACAAAATTGTCGATTATCATTAATAATTAAATGAATTAACGTTATCAATAAAATTAATGTAATGACACAAAATTCAAATAACAAGGAAATTTACGTAGTCGATAAGATTAATAAAAAAAGAAAAAGAAATACAATAAAATTGAAAATTTTTAAATTGAAATAAGAAAAGAAAAAAACAAAACGATATAGATACGTATGTACGACGATAAAATGAAATAATAATTTTATAATTGTATGTCGTACCTAAGCTGCCCCATGATTTCCTTTCTCGAGTATTCTCTTGACCCGAAGTTCGAAGAAAATCCATTAAATTACCATCATCGTCTTCGCACGGTATTCGACTTCTTCTTCGACGAAGGGTACCGTTAGGTGTTATATCTGAAACGTGAAAATTCCAATTTTAATGTAAGGAAAAGAAAAGAAAAGAAAAAAAGAAAAGAGAAAAAAGAAAGAAAGCAAAGAAAATAAAACAACAGGGGAAAAACTCCTTAATCATTTTTATAAACAATAATGATTAAACCTGGCGAATAAGTATCTTCTTTGGTGGATTGTTGTTCAGGACCTCCGGAACACGAGCCTAATCTTCGTCGTATATTTGGTGAACCGGTAATGGAAACATCGTCGTCCGAGGTAACACCACCATTTTGTAACCTTTTGATCTGAAATAAATAAAGTAAAAAAAAAAAAAAAAAAAAAGAAAAAAGGTCATTCAACGATATCATGTTATTAATATTTATTTTGATGATAATAATCTACCTTTGCTTCGCTACGACTATAACTTCTTTGAGGTAAGCCAGTATGGAGATCAAGAAGACCATAATCCATTAGATTACATTCGGATTCAGAGTTAGGTGTTTCTGTTTGATTACTCACTGAAAATGTTTTTAAATGAAAAAGTATAAGTATCTAATAATTATTAGTGTGGATTGTATAACGTTAAATAACGTTTCAGAACTTTCTGTTTTCAATGTTTCAATTTTTTCTTTTTTTTTGTTTTTTAATGAATATCCTGATATTACTTATTAATATAGTTATACTATTACTGTATATGTATTGTCGAAACTTTCTACTAAATTTGTAGTATTTTTTACTGACTTATTAAAACAATGTACTGTGTCATAATAATAACATAATTGATAATTCCGATATGAATATAATATAGTATAAGTATATATATTATATTACATAATTATAGTACGAGAATAATATACGATTGATAATATCAGAATTTTCTACTTAATTGTCTTCCTCAGTATTTTCTATTAAAAGTAATAGTATAGAAATTCTATACTTTGAAAATTCTGATATTTAATACCTATATAGTGTAGTGTTATAGGATATAGCAATGATATAATAATTACTGAAAATTCTGACATTTTATATAATGATATATATTATTTATCAAACAACAGAAAAAAAAGAAAATTATACTATTATCATGATATAATACTATTCTGTGTTGGCCGATAAATAACGTAGGAATTTTTAATCAAAAATACCAAGTACAATATTATTTGTTTGAACATTTGAAATTAATGTTAATACCAATAATAGTTATCTCTTTTAGGTAACCAAATAATAAATAATATAAACGAATTTTTGGTAAACAACTTACGTAATCTTTTCCTAGCCAATAATTGTTCCTCACGTTGCTTTCGCCTCGCCAATACCTGTTCCTCTTGAATCCTTCGCCTTTCGTTTTCCGCGACAGCCTGATTAAATTTTTGACAAAATTGATGGAATACCCTGAAACATTCCTCGATTTTGAAGGCATTAATGTCCTCGCAGAAAAACTCTGCCAATGTTCGTCGAACGTTTTCCAACTCTTCTATGTCTCTCTTTAATTGTGCCATTTCTTGTTCAGCCATCTGCAAATTTAATGACTCGGAATTAACATATCCAATTATTTTTTGGATTAATGAATACCATAATATTTTTATAATATATATTACATTAATAATAATATCACCATATATATATATATATATAGACATATATTATATACGCGGACGCGCGCGCTGTGTGTGTGTACACATATATATTAATGTAAATTTACCTGTAAAAATTGTGCCATCTGTTCTTGAATATCTATTTCGGTCGATGGCAATTGAATTTGATTCTTGATCTTCTTTATTTTGGTGTCTAACGTATTGAACTCGTTGTTTAATTGTTCGATCGTCGTTCTGCATTAAAAAATAAAAGTTAATAAGAATAAGGCATTCTTAACTTCTACATAACACTCATATTGATATATATATATATTTTAATTGTTTAACAATATTTACTTTGTCGCTCCTTCTAAAGCACTCATGTCCTTAGCAAAATTCAACAAATCCTTTCGTTTTCTCTCAGCTTGCTGATTTAGAAAAAGAAAAAAAGAAAGAAATAATGAAAAAGACAAGTAAACGAAATTGTTGACGATCATTGATTTTTTTTTTTTTTTTATTATCTTACCAAAGCTACGTAATGTATCAAATTCATTCCCGGTTTGTTAGCACGAATTTCGGTTAATTTCTGTAAGGATGACAATTTAACTCCAGCTGCGTTTCCTGCATAGCCACCCTGTATATGGATAAACACCATCGATCTCCGTAAATATAACATTACGATATAAAATTACAATGATCAATGAGAATTATTATATCGTGAATTATTAAAATTTACCGAATTCAAAAAGTTTCCAGCAACTAAGACCATATAAAGAACCTCGTGAAGAGGTTTGTTAGTCATGAGATCCTCACCAGCAAGAATCATTGAATTTATACTTGGTTCGAGATAACTCATATTAGCAGCAAATTCTTCCTTCAAAAGCATACACTCGATTCGTAACTTGTAGCTGATTAAAATAAAAATTAACATTTTAAATATGTTTTACGTATATCTGTATCCAATAATATATAAAAGAAAATAATTAACTTTCGCTCTAACACGTAGATATATATAACGTAGTTATGATTTTATTTCGGGATCTTACTTGGGTACTTGAATAAGTTGAAGAAAAAATTTCTCAGCGTTTCCGAGCTTCGATTTGTCACCATCAAAATTTTTCAACATTTCCAATTCGTCGACCTCCGGTAGTATCTTCAACAAACCGCGTAATTTTTCCGCGCCGATGTCATCGTGTCCGCCATCTTTTATCAATTGTATTATATCTTCGTTCGAACTAAAAGAAAAAAAAAACGAAAAAATAAAATAGAAGACGGACGGAGACATATGTAAGCACGATGAATGTGTTCCCAACAAAATTTCATCCACTGAAATTATTTACCTTCGAAATTGTTTAAGAAATATATTGACGTTCAAACTTCTTTTTCCGTCGAGTAGGGCGATCTAAAAAAAAAAAAAAAATAAATAAATAAAAGGAATAGAAATAAAAAAGGAAATAATAAATAAATAATTAAACAAGATCGGAGATCATCATTCGAATGATCGTCATTTTACCTCGGTCGGTTCTCGTCGACGTTTCTCAGCGTCCATGCCTGTTCCATACGTTGAAGAACAAGTCACCGGTGGCATCATCGGTGGTACTTGTTGACAGAATAAACCTTCCATCTCGGCCCAATCTAAATCAGCATTTGGAAGATTTTGATGTTCGTTCGCAACTAACGACCATATATTCCGCTTGCCAATCACCTATCGATCAATAAATAGTTATACGCTGTATTTGATCTTGCGAGAATTTCAAATATTCAAATTTAGTTCCACGGTGAGAAATTTCAATATTCAAATATTGGATTAGTCAATAATCTCGAAAATAACATCGGAATTTTTAATATTTAATATCCAAACAAAGAACGTTAATATTTTCTATCGAAAATTCCAACGATATTGTAGATGCAATCCAATCTATACTATTATCGTTATACTACAGTTATTTGTTATCACCGTTGTCGTTTTATAAAATATTACAAATTCCTTTAAATTACTTATTTCCTAATCGAAATACTTCCCAACGATAAGAATTTCAATATCAACGAAATATTCCTCAATGGCAATAAACAAATAGATTTGAATACCTTCTTGCGGGTGAGAGAATTTTAAGAAAAAAATAAATAAATAAATAAAAAAGAAAAGAAATATAATCTACTTCTTAACGAGATATTCAGAGATATGGAAGAAAATATATTTACTTTATGATTAGGAATCTTATTCCAATTGATGGTTTTCATTTTAGTCTTAGGAGTTGGTGTCTCCTGCTGAGGAAGTAATCTCGCATGATTGTTGGGTACTTCGGGAGTAGGAGTACGAGTAACCTGCGGCACGTGCAACGGCGGTGGCAAAGGTGGTTCCATTGGAGCATTCGAGTTGGCCGGAATAATAAAGAGTGGTGGGGGAGGAGGTGGTGGCAATACAAGACCACTGCTAGGGGGTGGATTAGGCGGCGTTGTTACTGACGTATTCGTTGCTGATGTCAACGTTGGTGCAGTCGTATTGCTCACCGGAAGTGACGCCTTTCGAGACGTACCGCACGTCTGATCGTTTCCTCGGCAATGACAGCATAGATTATTCGTCTGTAGAACACAGTGTTAGTGTGTGTTGAGTATATTCTACATCTTGCATAATTAATAAAACGTCTCGTCAATCGTTACCTCAATTTAAATTTAATTTGTTCGATAATTATTCCGTCGTTCCGGCTTTAATCAAATCGTTTTAATCGGTCGCTCAATCGTTATTAACTTACGAAACGACATTGACGATACTCGAAGAACATCGTCGCGAAATTTGCTGGCCCATCTTCTCTGACGTAACAAAAACACGCGTTATTTTAGCGACGACACAGTCCAATTGTGCAATCGGCGAAAGTTTGAAAAGAACAGGGACGCGGCATGGATAGAAATCAAAAAATCGAAAAAGAAAGCAAAAACATACGCACGCGTCTCGCGGAACGCGTCCTTATAAAGATTTTAACGATTTATACTGACTTGAAGACTAGGCGATCTCAGTAATTTCGTTGCGTCCTCTCGACTCTCCAATAACGTCGCGCGATGGACCAATGTCTCTGCTGTGTCCCACGCTAGATCACTCGCAGCATCTTTCGGATCCAGTCGCAACAGATGCTGGAGGATGCTTAAGAATGGTATTTCCTGTGGAGTGTCTGCGATCTGAAAAGCGTTCTGCATTTTATCAAAACTTTTCTTTCTACTTTAGTTCAATTATTAATAAATGTCCCTTCCATTTATCAATATTTAATTAATTGTTTTAATTAACTAATAAAATATGATTTAATATAATTACAAATAATATCAATCATTTCAATTGATATTTGACTGATTCGTTCAGTTTATCATTCACGAATATCTTCACATTACAATTTGTTATATATACCGTGATACTTTTGACATTGATTTTACAATATTTTTATTAAAGGTACTCGTTGTATTGACGAGTACATTAATATAATATTATTAATACATATCAAATACTTATTTAATATTAGATGTACAACTTTATTTCCGCCATTTTCGATTCATGGATCGCTTCAAAAGATCATCAGTTTTTTCAACGCGCGATTCGTACGCTGCCCGAAATATGGGGGAAAGTAGTGGCCAGCGGTGAACAATACTTTGAATCATAAATGTATAACCAGTTTTTAATAAAGCCTCGAATATCGGAAAAAAACGGCGGAAGCAAAGTTGTACACACAATATATAAATTATTAAATATATCATAATAATAAATTTAAATGTTTTAATAGTGTAATAAAATGCGCTCGTTTTTCCCCTCAATTTTCAAAATCATATCATATTGCTAAAAGAAAATATTGGATTTTTGTTACTTTAAGGAGATGAAGAAAAAAAGAAAACAGACAAAAATTCGTAAGATATGCCTCCAATCCAAGTATATAAATTCACAAACGATAAGAAAATAATTGATAATAATATCACTAACCTGTCCAAGAATGGCATAAAATATATCAACGTGTGAGGACAAATCGATTTCTGGTGGTCCGTTGTTCGATAATACTTCGTCGCTCTCGCGTTGATCGTCGAAAACATCCAATTGCACTCTGAGATCCGGAGCGTGGCTTTTCCTGTAAGAACAATCGTCATCTTCCTGATCCGTGAACATTTTAAGCCTTTACATTTCGTCGCCCGCGCTATTTCCGACTAAAGAGCCGCGTTGCTTTGGAACTCGCGTGGCTTTCTTTAGAAATTCGAAATTTCCTACGACCAAGAAGTCACTGTCACTTTTCTTTTTTTTTTGGTTTTCTTCTTTTTGTTCGTCCTCTCCCACACGCGAGAACAAAAAAAAGATTCGTAGATCCTTCCCCCTTCTTTTTTGTGTTTCGAGAACGAGAATTAAAAAGAAGAAGAAAAAAGAATAAAAAAAAAGAAAGAAAGAAAGAAAGAAAGAAAGAAAGAATAATGAAAAAACAAAACGAAAGAAAAGTAATCTCGATTGATTTTTCTTTACTGTACAATATTATTCGCCGTGTGTAAGGTGTCTAATGAGAGACGCGCGAGTCGAAACAATGGCGCTTCCGTTCGAAAAGCATTCGGCCCGTTATTCGTTTCTTCCTTTACGTAGTGGGAGTGTCGGTTACGTGTTTGTCATGACGTTTAAACTTTACCACGTCTCCTACCCCGTGTCTCGATACACGCATCTATCTAACATCGAGCAACTATATATGCATATGCCTTTTTTTAAATATCTTTGAATGCGAGGGGCCTTGAGAAAAAAGTTTTTTTTTCAATCGAAACAAAACGGAACGAAACGAAAAGAAAAGAATCGAATCGAATCGTGATGAGAGTTTTCGCGCGTAACGCGGGGGAAAGTGAAAACGCAGGAAAGTTCGTGTGATTCACGCTATGGTGGTTCTTAACAATAACTACGATTTCACGATAACGGAATGCGATACGTCTTTTACGAGGTGAAAAGAAGAAGAAGAAGAAGAAGAAGAAAAAAAGAAAAGTAAAGTAAGATTAGGAATAGATTAGGAATTCGTTTTAATATTTGAAAACTAGTCGTCGCGTCAAATGAAAGGTAAACGCACAATAGAATGGAAATAATTGAGCTTCGAAGAACGTTCCTGGCGATAAATTTCAATCTATCTATTAAATTATAAATAGATATTAATCATTCAATTAATTATATTAATTATTTTAGTCGTAATGACGTGACTTATAATTTATATGATTATATAAAATTATTATCATTTAAATTATGATTGTAATCACTATCGTAAAAAAAAAAAAGAAAAAAAGATTGTTATAATAATTACTTCTTAAAACGAACCGTTCTTATATTGCTGATTGTTGTAATAATCATTTCAGTCGTTTTATGCTCACGTTGTTCCAACGGTTACGGCAAAATGACATAATAAAGTAAATTCAAAAAACAGGGTTCGGTACGACGGGAAACATGTTCGAACGTTTAAATAAATGTGACGTCAGATGAAAGGTAATCCGCAATGAGCTGGAATATTTGAATGTAAGAGAGTCGAAGAGTCTATCGATCGAAGTTTTCGTATTGGACGCCAAATATTTAGCGCGTAATTTGAATCGAATTGTATAAGAAATATACAAAAAATATTTTGTTTTGTAACGCAATAACAATTGTTACAATCTTGTTGTCTCTCTTTCTCTTTCTTGGACATATTTGTCATCATATTTAAATATGAATTTAATATCATTAAACCATTTTATTTAATAGAACGAACATTTTCGAATACGACAAATTGCGAATTGTCAATTCTAAAGTATGATAATTAAAAATGAGAGAATAATCAATGGATTTTGATTTTAATAACAAACTTGTTTATATATTCAAACAAACTACTATATATATATCGTCGATTGGTTTAAGTGATTCGCGAAAGCGGGAATATTTGAATATGGAGTAGGGTCGAGTTCTTCATTCGTTTACTTCTTACTCTTCTTCTTCTCTTTTTCTGTTCTTTTTTTTTAATCAATCGAACATATTTCGGCGCCAAACTTCAATCGAGCCCAATCATATAACATATCGTCGATTATAATAATCGTTTTATTTACGAGCATTTTTACTTATACGTCTGACGTTTTGTCCGACAAAGTGGCCCGCCATGTATATGAATTTTCGTTGGAAAGTTCCAAGAGCTACGAGAATATCTATGCCGTCGTGGAGTGCACGGAAATAGTTTTCCTCGTCGCGGATAGGCACGACAGGCTCTCGGCGCGCGTTCGCGCTTACCCTCGAGGGATGGAAATTTATTCGAAAAGGAAAAGCAAGAAAAAGCGGTGACAAAAAAGAAAAGGAGGAGGAGGAGGAGGAGGAGGAGAAGGAGGAAGAAGAAAAAGAAGAAAACAAAAAAAGAAGAAGAAGAGGAAGAAAACGAAAAGAGGAGGAGAAGAGGAAAGGGGAAAAAAGGAAAGAAAAAGGTAAAGAAAAGAAAAAAAAAGGAAAGAAAGAAAAAGAATATCACGGGAAGATGCGACAGGACATATTGTCCAGAACGGTAGAAGAAATTTCCAGAGCGTTCTAGACGGAGGAGAGTGTACGAAAATACCCCGTGCCAGTCCAAATCCGCCATCGATCTTACCAAGCGAATAAAACATAAAGAGAGAACAGTACGCCGAGTGCGACCATGAGTCACTGTACGGAATGCTAACACACTATACGGATCGGTAAAAGGATCCAGAAGCCCATTTTCATCGTGATGCTCTTGTCGTTCGAAAAATTCTTTCTTAGACAAACGATGCACTTCTTTTCTTTCATCTTTTCGCTTCTTTCTTTTCCTTTTTATTTTCTTTGCTTTTTCTTGCTTTTCCCCCCATCTCTTTTTTTACTTTCTTTTCGTCACCCAATCACGATTCTTTTCTTCTTCTTCTTTTTCTTCTTTTCCTTCTCCTCCTCGAATACTCCCTCCTACTTCCCTTCCTCAGTCCGCTCCATAAGACCCAATTAATTTTCCATTCGATACTTGTCCCTTTAACTGTATTCTATATATTCAATTCCGTTCAAATGGATTCGTTGAACGCGTTTCAAGGCAACGCGTCGTTGCCGCATACACTTACGTAGGACACACTGAACACTGTTTTAGAACAAATACACTGTAACAATCGATTAATAGACATTATCCTAATCGCAGTGCACTCGCGTCGCCATACAGTATACGTTGGTATCTAATTAAAAAAAAAAAAAAATAATAATAATAATAAAAAAAAAGAAAGAAAGAAAAGAAAGAGAGAACAAAGAAACGGCAAAAGAGAGAAGAAAAGGAAGAGGAAGAAGAACAAACAGAAACAACCAGAATTTCTTCCTTCGAAAATTTCAATAATTTCATTATTATTATTATTATTATTATTATTATTATTATTATTATTATTATTATTATTATTATTATTATTATTATTATTGACCCACGTTATTTATTATCTTTTCTTATTTTCTTTTTTTTGTTAGATCTTCGCAACTAACGACACAATTTCTTGTTTTTCTTTAACTCTTCGAATGTCGATTATTCTTCCTTACCGTTTATCGAAACTCGTTGATAGATCGTGTCAAAGGATCGACGGAAAAAGAAGAAGAAGAAGAAGAAGATGAAACGTAGAAGACGAGGATGCGAAGAGCACGGATTAAAAAAAAAGAGCGAGTATAAATCTTCGAATTTATATATATATATATATAAACAAAAATAAACAAATAAGAAGAAGATACAGAGAGAAAGAGAAGAGGAAAAGGTCGATCTATCGTAAAGTTTTTTTCGTTCGTTCACTTTTTTTTCCTTCTTCCTCCTTCAAAACGCGTGAATATTAAACGCGATCCTCCGCGATCCTCCCAACTCAACGTAGCCCTCGCTCCAGTGCAACAGAAGATGCAGTCGCAGGTGCACCATGCCATGCCAGGAGCTCGGAGAGTTAATTCGGGCTTTCTTCTCTCTCTCTCTCTCTCTCTCTCTCTCTCTCTCTCACTCTATCTCTTTCACTTTCTCACTTGCTCTATCGATGTATCTCTCTTCTACCCTAACACTCGGCCCTTTCATTTTCTTCTCCTTTTCTTCGTCCTCCCTCTTTCTACTTTCTCCCTCTCCATTTCTCGTCGTTTACTGAGAATGTGAAGAGAGAAAGAGGGAGAGAGAGAGAGAGAGAGAGAGAAAGATAGAGAGAGAGAGAGAGAGAGAGAGAGAGTGACGGAGAGAGAGAAACGTCATGACTACATATTCTATTCTATTTCTTGAACGTTGGCGCCACGATTCGTTCGTTCGTTCATTCTTTATCGTTTCTTCCTCTCTCTCTCTCTCTCTCTCTCTCTCTCTCTCTCTCTCTCTTTCTCTTTCCTTCTTTCTAATTTCTGATATCGATAATATTCTAGTATTTATAATTCTAATCTAAACGTTAAATTTAACGTTAACGTGAGAAGTTTGGCAAATATAAATCTTTCCTTTCGTGATAACATCGATGGAATATTTAAAAACAATACTGTTCGTTCGTTAGCGCAAACATTATATATATATATATATATATATATATATATATATATGTATGTATGTATATATCATATAATATATAATGTAATAGATTATATTACATTATATAAATATCTATTAATCGATAATGTCGATCTTACGATAATATTTATATATAATCTAATCGTAACTAACTTCAGCGTTAAACAAACGTGAGAAGTTCGACAGAGAGAAACGTCTCTTTAGTTTTTTATTATTTTTTATTTTTTTGAAGTAGACCACGATGACATAAATTTTAAGAAGAAATATATTCTCGTCGTTCCTGACAACTTAAAATATATTATCTATCTATCAATCGAAATAAGATATTCGTTGAGATAATATAAATCGTTTAAAATCTTTACGATTTTATAATTGCAAAGCAGTTGCAAAAACATGAAAGCAAGGATGTTGAATGTTTGTGTGTGTGTGTACGTGCGTGTTAGGATGAAAAAAGTTTTTTTTTTTTGATTGTTATTATTAAGAACGATCATTGTCTCGAATCATTAGATTTCCTGTTCCTTTAAAAACATTGATGATTGTTATCGAAGCGAATTGACAACGAGTATATCTTCGAATTAAGTTTATTAATTGTTGGATTATTTGGATTAGTGCACATGCAATATCCATAACGTGCTCTTTTATCGATGCAACGCTTTTAAAATTATTCATATTTCGTTTTCTCTCTGATTTAAACGAAACGAGAAAAGGGAACAATCAATTTTACAAAGTAAACCGAGTAACGTGATAAATTAAAAATCTTTTTCATTCGAAACTAATGGAAGACTCGATTATTTTTTTCTTTTTTTTCTTATATTTTCTTCTCTGAATTTATATAAAAAATTTCCTCTGAATTAATATAAAAAATTCCAAGCTAAATTCATACAATGATATTAAATTTGCAAATCCAAATTTAAATAATAAAACAATTCAATAATAAATTAATTTATCAAATTCGTATTAGTTGAAATTTAATAAATTGAAATAATAAAATAACAATGTGAGAAATAAATTTGTTAAATTGAAAAGTTAAATAAATAAATAAATATGAAGGTTCGAATTATTGATATCGTTCAAAATTGTTACATTAAACGGTCCACTCGTGTAATCAAATTTTAACGGGAAAAAATGTTATTCGAAAATCGTTGAGTCAATCGAGCGTTCTTTTTTTTCACTCGTTTAGCTTCGATTTTCCTCGTTCTAACAAATCGGTTATTAATCCGACGAGGAGCTTAGCGAATTAACGTTGCGTTAAACGTGCAAGTATAAGAGGTGTGGGTACAATAAAGCGCCCTTTCGTAACACTCATTATTATTTATTATTCCACAATGTTAAAGTGTTAATCAGTTAATACCATGAATCCAGGTCGTCGAAGAAGCGTGTACTCACCGCAGCTCGTTCAGAATTGGGAGTAGCTTAAGGCCTGGAACGTTGCATACCATTAACCTTCTTAAATAATTCTTGAGAATCGATTTATTATGGAAAGAGTTGTTCGTAGATAATCGAATATAAAAATATTAAACAAAAACAAAAAAGAAATAAGAATAAAAAGAGGAGGAAGAAGAAGAAAGAAAGAAGATTGAAAGAAAAAAAAAAACAAGTAAAAAGAAAGAAAGAAAACGTTCGATAAAATTTTTTTATAAATCTTACATATACGTTTTATAAATTTGTTGATAAAATATCTTGTTCTTCCTCTTAATTTTTATAGAATCTTCGTAATCGATTGTTTTAAATTGTCGCGCGAATAAAAAGAAAATATCACATAACGTCGTTATTAATGTATCTAGATATTTTATCGATTATTATGTCGTTAAGTAAACTAATTAAGGATATTTTGCTTCGCTCACCGATAAACTCGTTGCGGATCCGTATGCGATCTTTCAATACCGGCGTTGAAATAACCAAACAGTTGATAAATGCCAGTAATACTGTCTGGTAATCCTCTGCCGTTGCTTTCTGCAGTTCATCGATCACGACTCGCAATCGATAACGTTCTCCTTTACGTTCCTATGTGAGATTGGATTAAAGAAAAACAATAAGAAAAAAGTTCGTTAATATGATTTTCTTTCTTATAGCATTTAATTTTTATGTTATTATCTTTATATTTTATATCTCTCTTCTATATTGCTCGATTCGAAAATAAGTAACTAAACCCATTATAAATTAATCCAAACTTAAAGAGTTTTCTTCTTTTTTTTAGAATAAAATGGAACTTATTAATATTTACGATTATTGAATTCCAAAATATTTCGGGTCTGATTTGTAAATATTTAATTTATTTAACAAATATAAGTGCAATTACCAGCAAGTAACGTATTATAACGAAACGTTACTTATTTTTAAATATTTACGATTATTGAGATATATTTGTAATATTATTGTTCGATTATTAATAAGTGATTAATATTTATAAATTGCTGTAAGATTTTAAGTAAGAAATTTATTGTAATAAAACAAATAAACAATAATTACCTATGAATCAATCTAATACATCATAATTCGGTAATCATAAATATTTATATAAATAAGTATAAAATATTTAAAAATAAAGGTGAAAGAAATTGTAAACCTTCCGAATATTTTTTCAAAATAATAATAATAATAATAATAATAATAATAATAATAATAATAATAATAATAATAATAATAATAATAATAATAATAATAATAATAATAATAATAATAATAATAATAATAATAATAATAATAATAATAATAATAATAATAATACTAATAATAATAATAATAATAATAATAATAATAATAATAATAATAATAATAATAACAACAACAACAACAATAATAATAATAAGCATTCTGACGAATCAACGAACGAATAAATAAATAAATCAGTGTCGTTTTTCCTTCAATGTGGAAGACCTTGAACCGACGACTTTTATCTAACATAAGCTCAGCACGCGTCTCTTAGCAAACAGTAGACGTATACACGTTTGCATCTCAATGCTCGAGACGTTACCGTTTACGAGGCATAATTCGCGAGCGAAATTTTCTAGCAATGTAAGGACGTCCTCTTTGTCGTTTTCTCTTTTCTTAAAGATAATCATCACGTAGAAACTGTTCAGACTATTAAGCAGGTATATAACAGACTAACAACAATAATGTTTTATTCAAATTAGATCGTCCATCATTGAAAAAAAAATTTTTTAATTTATTTAAACAAACGATCAATTATTTTCCAATGCATTAAAAGTCATGTAATAGGGATTCACGATTAAGAATATTAATTGTTCTTTTATATTCGTTAAATAAGCACGAACGAACTAATGGAACGAGATAATAATATTGTAGTGGGTATGATTTACCTGATACGTGTGAAGCGTATCGATAGCACGCTGCCTACCATCTTCACTATAAACGCAGAGCGCCGAGAGTAATTCAACGACTTGTTTCTTAACCGAAGTGCAGGCCGTGTCCAATGCTGAAATTGCGACGTATGTATGTATATTTATGTATGTACGTACATACGTATATACGTACATACATAAAGTAGTATATGTATGTAGGTATATGATTATCGATCCTTCGTCAAGTATTTCGAAAATGCGAGAGGATGTAGTAACATGAGAGAAGAAACGTGAAGAGGAATTACCCGAAGCAAGTTTTACGCAATAGTCAGGATTGTCTACGATATAGTCGAGGCCCACGTGCGAATCCATGTTGATTCTTTGGAGAGTGTTCCTAATCTAAACAAAAAGAAAAAAAGAAAAAATTAAAAAACATCATTCAACAAGAATTAGCATGAATGTGAAATATTTCGATTTATATTGGCTTCTTTCTCTTTTCTTTTTTCCTTTTTTTTTTTTGTAAATAGATACATTAAACGGAATGAGCACGTATAATAAGATTATTAATATTTATTAATATATTTATATAACTAATAATAATAATATATTTTATAATATATGAAATACATATATTATTTTAAATATTATATCAAAATCGTAATAAATATTTTCTATTATACGCGTTTGATTATTGTCGCTTTATTATCACGTTGTTATAATAAATATAATGATAAAAATATATTAAGAAATATTGTATGAACAATGTATTAATAAATATTACTTTAAAGGCTTCATACGCGTATGTGGATGATTGATATCAAGACACCGACGTATTTCAATTAGAAAATCAAAATAAAATCAAAATATAATAATATATATGTAAGTTAAAGAGGAAAGTTCCCATATTATAACAAAATATTTCACAACGAAGTAGGTGAGATGGTCCCTCATTATAAGAGATGATTTACGAGGTCACTTCGAAAGGTCTTCCCGGGTATGGTTGTTCGAACGATCGGAAGATATTACACGGCAATAAAGGTCGATGATCCAGAGAGACCATTAATATTCTAATAAAATTCTGGCGAACGCGGGTCGACGATATCGCTCGATTGGTCATTAACATTCTGCCGACAATTAACTCGCCAATTAAAAATATACACGTCGATGGCCGGGTAAAGTAAATAACATCTCTCGCTATATTTCCACGTATTCTTTCATTTCTATTTTTTTTTTTTTCATTATTTTTTTCGTTTTCAACATCTCCGTTAAATAATCTTTCGGACAACGCATAATACCGTACACGACACGAACACGTACACACACATACGTACACTCACGCTCTGTCCACGTGCTCACGGACGGGGATTTGAAGTGTAAAATAAGTCGAAAGGCCATAGTGAATCTCGAGGATTCGTCCTCGAGGCGAACCAGAAATCGAGCTCACTCGATTGTACGCATAAAACGTATTTTTCCAAGCACCTCGTTGCTCTCGTGCCATTTTTAGATGGCGACTTGCACTATGATTCATAACGTTGGTCATGGAAAGCCTTTGCCGGAGTGTGTTCGCCACTCCAAAACTCTTTAAGATAAAAAGAGAGCGAGAGAGAGAGAGAGAGAGAGAGAGAGAGAGAGAGAGAGAGAGAAAGAAAGAAGTCGATTCGTTCGAAGGAATTTCCGTGTCGATGGCCATTTTCGTCGAACAAATATTATATCTATCTATGTATATATGTACAAGTACACATATCCATTTACCATTCAAAATTCCTATTTTTCTACGTACGAAGAAATATATCCATATTCTTTTTATCTATCTATTCTTCCATAAACGATAAATTGTCCCAACAACAATGATCCTAATCGAGAAATACACGTAGTAGCGTTGTCATAAATATTAATAAGAAATCGATAATAATTTATGAAGAAAACGAGATCGGACCATATATCCGTGTATCTATGTATTTATGTATAATATTTACGTAAATAAATATATACTTGTACGTATATTACTATATCCTATATACAATATAAACATATATAAATATATATATATATATATATATATATATATATATATATACTAATCTTTATACACTATACTATATAACTTACATATATATATATATATATATGTGATTGTATATACGTAAATATATAATAAATAAATACCTATATGTATACATATATACGCACGCACACACACACACACACACACACACACATATATATACGAAGTAAACAAATAAATATGTATGTAGATATAGATATACGAAACAAAATCGTGCCTTCGAGCAATAAGGCTTTTGTGCGTTGTGCGAAAAGTATAAACGATTTTCAAGGGGATAAGCGAACAAGGAGCTTCTCATAAAACGTCGTATCGCCGTAAAAGAAAGAAAAAGAGAGAGAGAGAGAGAGAGAGAGAGAGAGAGAGAGAGAGAGAGAGTGAATGAGTGAGAGAGAAACCAGTAAGATCAGAGAGTGGAGTTGAGGTCTAGGTTGGACTAATATACGCATACACATCATACATGCAACATACAAACATATATATATATATATATATATATATATATATATATATATATATATATAGAGAGAGAGAGAGAGAGAGAGAGAGAGGGAGAGAATGTATAAGCATTAACAGATCATCATATATACATACATACATACATACATACATACTACGTATATCCATATAAACATATAAACATATACTTATATATACCTACACAGATAATGTATAAGCATTAACGCATAAATACACACATACATACTATATACACGTAACGCACATACATACACATACAAAAATCGTACGAGGATGAAGTAGAAGCACGTGTGCATGCGCGTGTCACGAGTATGTATGTTATACGTAGCCGCTTAACGCGGGTGGATTCGCACAAGAAGGAAACGTATTACGTACACTCGCTTACTCCCATGTAATCTGCAGGGGCGTAGGAAACATCATCTAAAATCGAGGTCGTATGTATGGACACACACACACACACACACACGCGTATGTATGTATGTATGTATGTACATGCGTATTTACGAAGAAAAGATCTCTTCTTCTTAAGTAGTCTCTGCCTACGTTATCGTCCCGTCTAAAATTCAAATCTTACGTTTTTTCCTCTCTTCTCGTGCTTTTCTTGTTTAGTTTCTTTATTCTGTTTTTCTATTTCTTCCTTCTTTTTTTAGTAATTACTTTTTCCCCCGCCTCGCAACCAAGAACATCGATCGACCAATAAAGTAAAGAAGATATATCTCTTATAGAATTCGAATTGAGATCATTCTATAGAAAATATAAGAGAAAAAAAGAAAAAAGAAACGAATCCATCCAAACGCGAGATGTATTTTATTGTCATTGTCAGAGATAAGAGTATTTTGTTAAGAATTCTTTTCGACATATTAGACCGTTTCCATTTACGGTACGATAGTCTCGAGGATCTTTTATTCGGATATTTTGGTATTCTTACAAAAAAATTGACGCTTCGTGTGGATGATAAAGAGCAGACAAAGAGACAATGAGACAGAAAGAGAGAGAGAGAGAGAGAGAAGATAACGAGGAAGAGAGTGGGAGAGAAAGAGAAGGCACCAGTAAGGGCAAGAAACGAAGAGAGAAAGAATGGTAGGAAGGGAAGTCTCTCGGAGGAAAGACCATAGGATTGCGTCACTGAACGCGTGCACATACCTCTAGTCATGTTTAAAAATAGATTTCTTCGATATTAAGGACCGCGAGATGCAAAAGAGAAAGAGATAGAGAGAAAGAGAAACTCTCTCGTTTGATTTCGACCGATTCATTTATGATTTCACGAGTAAACCTGGACCGAGGCCGGATGCTGTACGTTCGTGTCTTATACTTCAGAGGTAAACGACACCAAACGTCTGAGATATCTGAATCGTTATCCTGCACCGGACGCGAATAGTAACGATCGTTTGTCTGATTTATACTTTGTTCTCTCTCTCTCTCTCTCTCTCTCTCTCTCTCTCTCTCTCTCTCTCTCTCTCTCTCTCTCGTTTTCTCTTGCAAGCACACCGGCAATTCCTCATAATCTACCTGTTATCTCGTACCTATCGACGAACTCGAACTACGAGCTTTGAGTTCGAATTTCAAGCTTCGGAGCTTCACAAATGATAACGACGACGACAATATTACGTAGCTCGTGCGGAGCTTGACCATCTTAGGAAGGCCAAGATGAAAGGAAATAAAAACGAATGGAACCATTTTAATCTTCCTTCTTTGGTCTAACGTAAGATTAGTAAGTGAGATTCTTTCGGATAAATTTATTGGGTTGATGATGATGATGATGATAATGATGACTATAATAATAATAATTTCTTCTTATTGTTGTTATTATTATTATTATTGTTGTTGTTGTTATTGTTATCAATTATTAAACCTATGTAATTGTCGCCATTATCTATTATTATTATTATTTACAAATATAAATAATATATTAATTATATATATATATATATATATATATGCGCATATACATATACAATAATCTGATCTCTTCTCTCTCTCTCTCTCTCTCTCTCTCTCTCTCTCTCTCTCTCTCTCTCTCTCTCTCTCTCTCTCTCTCTCTCACTTCCCTCGGTGTTCCTCGACGACGAGTTCTCGCAATGACTTTTTTATTCTCAAGGACGAATCATTTTACCGAAGAGGAATTCAAAAGTTTCCATTAAAATGAGAGAGAAGGAAATTGTTAATATTAATGAACGTTACAAGAAACGGTAGATAAATATTATTTCTATATTACGAAAACGAGGAGATAAAACAACGTTTATAAAATGTTCCGATTGACGGACGCGTTGACAAGATCGTGATAAAAAAATAAACTGGAAGTAAAATTATAAGCAGGATAAGAGGTCTCGATTACAGAGAAAAAGAAATAACGATAAACAAACAAACGAGCCAACGAACTAATGGACGAATGAACGAATGAACGAACAAAAATCAAACAAACAAACTAACAAATGATAAATGACATAGAATGAATTGATTGATTTATAATTGGCTCTCGACTCCAGAACGTCCCAAAGAAAAAAGAATGATAAAGAAACAGTTATCTATCTCTCTCTCTTTCTCTCTCTCTCTCTCTCTCTCTCTCTCTCTCTCTCTCTCTCTTTCTTTAACAGTTAGGATCGTACGAAATTGTATTTGACTGTATTAGACAGAACGAATTACTAATCGTAGGAAGCAAACAGGCAGGCGCAACAAGCGAACATGCCATACGTGTAAGTACGTACGCTGAGGGTTCGCATTGAACGAGCTCTCTCTCTCTCTCTCTCTTTATATATATATATGTGTGTGTGTGTGTGTATCTCTCTCTCTCGCACACTCGCGTGGCCAACGTAGGATACCATATCGGGCACCTTGTTGACCTCGTCTCTCTTCTCTCTGTCTCTTGGAGCGTTCCCGAGAGCTCCATCTCGTTCTATTTCACTCTCTCTCTCTCTCTCTCTCTCTCTCTCTCTCTCTCTCTCTCTCTCTCTCTCTCTCTCTCTCTCTCTCTCTCTCTCTCTATCTCTTTCATTTTCTCTTTCTCGCCATGAACGAATAGTCGGACTCCTTCTCTCGCGGACCTCTTGCCTTCCCACGTCTTTCACTCGTACGACAAAAGGGTTTTCGGCTGTTTCTCTGTCACCTCGACTATTTCGTATTCAAAACAGAACAGATCATCTCTCTCTCTCTCTCTCTCTCTCTCTCTCTCTCTCTCTCTCTTTGTGTTTCTCTGTCTCTTTGTTTTTTTTTTTTTTTATAGACATGGCGCCAAGAAGCTCGATCAGATCGATCGATCGAAGCTCTGAATCATCGTCGTCGTAGTTACGCAGAATATTTAATTCCATGAAAATTGTATATCGTTAAATAAGAGAGAAAGAGAGAGAGAGAGAGAGAGAGAGACTCATTATTAATTACATCTTAACAAAAACTTACAGCTGTGCTCTTCTCATATACGCGTGTGTGTGTGTGTATATATATATATATATGTTTTTGCTGTTATGTGTGCGATACTTATGCTTACTTTCTTGATATAGGTACATTCATGTTATGTACATTCAGTATAGATACGTACATATGTATCTATGTATCTTTTCCTTTTTCCTTTCTTTTTTTTTTGTAACCGTTTCAGGAAGAAGGAACATATGTCCTTATTAGGGATATCATGAAATAAACGAAGAAGGAACTACCGTTTCGTGATTTTCCATAAAGTTTCAATCCGACTACGACGACGAATGGAGATAAGAAGAAGAAGAAGAAGAAGAAGGAAGAGAACGAAATACGGATTATTCTATAGGATAGGAATATGGGAATAGTGGATAGATATATAATCCATGTGAGCTCGCGAACTAATATGGGGATTCGTCGCTCTCGAACGGTGAATAATACGCTTCTATATCGGGAAGCAGCGACCAGGGGCGGCAAGAAGGCCATTAATGTTCTAGTAGCCTCTGTTGGCTCGCCTCTCTTTTAACATTTACGGGGTGTCCTTAAATGAGCCAAAATCATGACTTTCCAATTTTGTATTGCCCAGCTGCTATTATTAGACTCATGGCTACGTTTTCTTCTTCTTCTTCTTTTCTGTTTTATCTTATTTTCTTTCTTATTTATTTATTGATCTGTTTTTTTTTCTTTTAACAAACGAGTCTTCCCCGCCGATCGCCCAAAAAAAGAACGATTTCTTTCTCTTTCCTTTCTTTTTCTTTTTTTGGAAGTATAATTCCTCGAAATGATTCGATAGTTCGTCATTGAAGTTGAATCTTCCATTCGTTATATTATAAGTTATGAAAGAGAGAAAAAAAGAAACAAGGATGATCGAAAAAAATTGTTCCTCCGAACTTTCCCTTTTTTTTTTATACTGGACGCACCTGCGCTCCTCCTCCTCCGTTTTTAACGAGGCTCAGAGGGCTCCTCTCGAGCCAGATCGATGTTTTGATTCATTCTGCACCAATGCGACCCGGTCGCGGTTACCTTGTCGCAACGTGGTCATGGCCCCGACTGGATGTGGATAGTGGTCAGGATCGTCCCCCCTTCACTTTTACTTGTATCTATGACACCAAGTGCTCTTCGAGCACACGCGGATCATACTTCTGACAAGGCACGAAATTGTACGCGAAATAGGGGAGGAGGGAAAAGAAAAAAAGAAAATGAAGCTCGTGATTGTATACGAAAGAAAAGGAAGGAAGAGAAAGAAAAGAGAAAACCCGATTGAATCGTCGAAAAAAAAAACGAAAACCTTTGTTTTGGGAAGATTCGTTCGATGCGTTTCCCATTGAAAAAAAAAAAAAGAAAAGAAAAATGAGATGAAAGACAAAGGATCGAAATAAAATTGATCGTCAAACAATTTGACGATGTTACCCTTTAGATAACGCTTACAAGTTTTCTACTCGTGCCCACGTAATAACGATAATATCATAGTCGTCTCTCTTAGATCAAGCGTAAATAATAGGCGATTCGCTTTAATACAACTTTGCGATGCTCGTTGACTCACGCTCGTCGCATATTAAAGTGTCGCCCGAAGGTAAGTAAGTTAAGGTATTTAAGACCGATACAAATCCTTTCGAGAGAATCTATACCATTTAATGATAGATTTTTCCCTATCGACAGGTCTCTCTCTCTCTCTCTCTCTCTCTCTCTCTCTCTCTCTCTCTCTCTCTCTATCATGAAATTTCTAGATCATGAACAGGTGTTCTGAAATTCTCAATTAATTTTGCCTCCTCGCAACAAGAGAGAGTTACTCGAGTTCATTTAAATGTACATTCTTTTTTTGTTCTTTCTCTCTTTATTACATAAACTTATTCAAAACCAAGATAGCAATTTCGAATAAATCAGAACCAAACAAGTTTCCTTCGAAAAATAATTGTCTCCCAAAAATGGATCATCGCGACGTTTATCGCGACGAAGTGAAAAACGATACACAAAAAAAAATTCCTTTCTTTCTTTCTTTTTTTTCCAAAATAAAAATCAAAAGATTTATAAGATTATATACTGAGATTCGTCTTCTCCTTCTCGCAAAAGTCGAATAGCAAAGCGTGAGAAGATCAGCAGGTGCTCCGTGGGTGGGCACCTGCACGGCACGCGAGCCAGCTTAAGAGAACTACCATGAACGAGAGAAAAAGAAGAGACGTTGAACTAACAGAGAAGAAAAACAAGATTTCGAGTGATCACTTTCTTTTCGTTGTTGTTGTTGTTTTTTTTGTTCGTTCTTAGTTTTCTCTTTTTTCTTTCATTTTTTATTTTGTTATCTTTTTTAATTCTTTCCTCTCACCTTTTTTCTTCGCTCGTCGTCGGGAGAACGTGTCGACTACCGAGACTGACATCCCGATGTCGATATTCGTGCACACAACACTTACACTTTTTCCGCTGGGAACGTTTCGCGGAAACTGCGTTTCAGGAGCGCGCAAAGTGCCGCCGCAAGATCGAGCGGCGGACCGATCTCTCGCGCATGCGCTCTTAACTATCTCTAATATCTCCCCACCATCTTTCTCTTTTGACGGGTCCGCTTAAGTCCCTTCCCTCCCCCCTCCATTTCTCTTCGAATACTCGGCGTTAATTCACGTTGCCTTCCCTTGAGATTATCTTTCGTTCGTATTAATTTTGCTTTGTTTTATCTTGGCCATCGATTTCTTTTCACTCTTTTCTTCTTTTGTTTTTCTAAATCTAAAATCAAAACTGTTAGGACTGTAAAAACAACGTACACGTAGGGATTATATATAAATAAAATTGTGTATTGTAATATTGTTGGGAATATACAGTCAATCAACGATTTTCTTTCCAATGTTTTTATGCGACTCCTCTATTTACTGATATTTCATTAATTACTTTATTTTGTTTGTTTGTTTCTTTCTTTCTAGTAGAAGAATTAGAAACGCTGATGAATATTCGATGGTTGAGTTGGTTGGGCGGTTGAATATACCATAGCGGGTGGTTGCTGATGGGTCATAGCATGACTTTGATGTTGATGAAACTCTGGAGCCCCGTGGGGTCCATTTAACCTCACACGTTTTGCGTTCTGTCCGTGATTGTGATCGCCATTTCCTTGCTGCTGTTGATTCTGTTGCTGCTACGTTTGTAATATAATGTTTTTTTTTTTTTTTTAGTAATCGGAAACCTTCAAAGGGATATATTACTTTAGAATATGATTACCGTTTGCTGTTGATTCTGCCTCGCTTTGTTTTCAGTCTTTTCCTCTGTGTCATCGTCCGTAAGGAATTCTCTCTTTGGATACGGGATAGGACATCCCGCAAATATACTAAAACATCAAAGATCCTAGGTAAGATATATCTTTATTGTTATAATGGCAACCAAAGAAATAAGAGAGAAAAAAATTAATAATACTCCTGAGTTGGCAGTGGCTCCTCTTGAAAGTATGCATCCTGCATAGAATGCTCGGACGTGATCCGTTTGTTTGGATCCATCATTAGCAACTTTTGTAACTAGAAGTTTAATGGAAACGATATGATGAAGTTCTTATATATATATATATTAATGATTAGTCGATATTTATGTATCAATGATCTTTTGATATATAAATTTGAAATATAAATCGTATTCATACCAGGTTAAATGCCTTGCTATCGGGTTTGATTTTATGTCGATCCATATACTTTGTTAATGAACAATTCGCATAGCTAAAAATGGGATGAAAACTTCCTATTAACATCTGTTTACAACAAAAGTAAACGTTGATTGTATATTTAAATTAAAATAAATCTTTACTGCAATCAAATACATACTTAGATCTTTTAAAATCTTTCAGTAGCGTTGGATGCTCGGGCATCTTCTTAATATCTTCCCAATCTTTCTCCAATGGAAATCCCATAACATTAAATATCCTACAAAATAATATACAAAAAATCAATATTGTAATTGTATCGAAATGATTATTTATCATAATAAGATATAGCCGACCTATCTAATTGGTCATGATGGTATGGATTACTTGTTTTAATATCTTCTTGCCTACAATGAAAGATAGGTTCACAAGTTAACAGCTCCGCAAATATACAACCAATAGCCCATATATCTGAAATATTACATATTATTTAATACTGATCAATATTATCATATTCAAAACTAACTTACAAAGTATGCAAACGTACCTATAGCTTTTGTATAATGTCTAGCACCTAACAGTAATTCTGGTGCCCTATACCAGAATGTTACTACAACAGGATCTAAATCTGCTAATGGTTTCAAAGGAGCATTAAATAATCTAGCAAAACCCATGTCCGCAATTTTGACACGTCCTCTTTCGTTTCCCTCTCCCATTACTAAAATATTCGCTGGTTTCTGAAAAATACATATTATATGGCTGATAATTAAAATACAGTTTACAGAAAAATCTTATTGTAAAGCAATATTTACCAAATCTCTATGAAGAACCCAGTTGGAATGTAAATAATGAATCCCATCTAAAATTTGATACAATAAGGATTTAACCATACTTTTTGGTACCATTACTGGTTTTTTATTTGCCTTTGCTGCCCTATTAAATTTAATAATATGCTGCAAATAAATCATTCATAATGTATACACTCAAATTTGTTAATAATTAAAATTTTTCGAACTAGAAAACACATACCCAAAGATCATGTTCTGCGAAATCAAAGAGTAACCATACTTTGCGATCATTATGTGACAAAAAAACGCGTATGAGTGTAATGACATTGACATGCTTTAATTCCCTGAGTAACTGTAAAAAAAAAAGGAAAATAATAGTTGCTTCTATGTTTACCAAATATTATCAAATCAATTTGACTGAAAATTATACATATATTATATGAAAATAATAAAATATACTTACCGCAATTTCCCGACATGCAGACATGGATAGACCTGTGCCTTCTATTTGTTTCAGGCCAAAATCTTTAGTGTCAGGCCGAGATTTTAATTCGCTATCAGGTACACTATTTTTGGCATAGTAATGTTTAATTATAAATAATTGATTCAAAATTAATAAGCTCATTATGTAACTTGATTCAAAATAATTGATTAATTTAAATCATCTCTGTACATTCTTAAGACCGATATACGTACAGAATATATAATATTAATCTTTCTTTTCAAAATTATACTTAAATGTTTGATATATCTCAAAATATTTTAACAATGAATTACATATGTTTCTACAGTTAGTGATATAGTTTTCAAATATATTCTTTCATAAACATACAATAAAGCTAAATATATTGAAAATGTCCTATTAAGAAGCATCAATGTCAATGAAGAATTAACTTCGAATAGAAAAAACTATGAGAAATCATGAAATAGCCATTTTGAAAGAACAAGGTAAAGGAAAATTTGAAGTCGCTTGTACATAAATTGTTTACTAGTGTTTACATCCGATAGATTTATTATCATAAATAAATCATTTTATTTCATAAGAAAGGACGAAATGTATTAAAAATAATATGATGTTTTACGAAGAAACATTAGGTTAGGTTAGGACACTAACCCCTCTTTTCTACGAGCTTTATAGACGTGCCCGTATGTACCTCTTCCAACCTTACATCCCTCAAATTCAAAAAGGTCCTCGACTTTAGTCCGATCCTTCTGTGCTTTCATTTTAAATTCGTAATCCATCATGGTTAATGCTATCAGACTAATTATCAACTATAAGCTAACATCTTTAACTTGCGTCTGCACCCGTACCAACGCGTACGAAATCAGGAATATTTTGCGCAGACCAGAAAATACATATCTCAAATCCGATCATCCACTAAACGTTGCATTGTACACGCTTGCTGTTCACTACTTTGCTGTCACCACTATATGATCTTATAATTCGTGATGCCAACGCAGAAAAATTTTGGCGCTTGCGTAGAGGTTGTGTCACGTGTCTGGTAATTCGTTACGCGGTAAATTCAAAAGAGTAATTTCAAAATATTATTATCCCTTTACTTTTACAAATTTTGTTGTTAATTTAATAGAAAAAAAAACGTTTACATTTTAAATAGTTAATATACGCACAATTTGTTCCGTTAAAATACAATGATAAATTTAGTACTTGAAGTACTTGTATTTTTATATCAGAAATAAAGAGAGAGTGATAGATCGCTAATATTATAAATTTCCTTTAAATGATAAAATTATCAAAACCCTGATGTAAGCAAGTATAGTTATCCATAAAAAAAGAACAATTAAGTTTATTTCGAAGGTATTTAAAAGATTAAAAGAAGATCATCGTTTTAATATCTTTTATTGTCCTTTTATAACATAGTACACAATCGATAACATTTTTTGTTATACAATCCAGCCGCCAAGAATAAGATCTGTTAAAAGGACATATACACATAACTAGTAATAGATAATTTATTATTAATTCGATAGTAAAGATCGTAAAGATAGTTTGGAACAATATCAACTGGAACTGACAATAAAGATCGTAAACCGTTGATAAAACGGTTTTATTTATATAAGTATGTACGTTTCAGCAATACTAGTAGTAATTAGTCGATTGACATTAATAGAATTTATTATTAGTGAAAATATTCGATATTCGAGTAAAAGTTTTAGGCGAATCTAAGATCCCCAAAGATATCATTTTTTTAATGAAATCGAATATGTTTATATCTTTGATATATTGTAATATGTAAACATATTAACATTAGATACCTTTTGTGATATAATATATACTACCCCTTGTAGTTCTCTCTTGTTTTTATTTTCCCCTTTTCTTTTTCTCTTCTTTTTGTTTTAATACGGATCACAGATATGTCGTTGTTCTTAGAAGAAAATAATAAATGGCGGTGGACCAAACGAGCAACATGGCAAAGTTTATCCATGGATCGAACACGTGTAGGCAGACAAATTGACACCTTATGCGACATTATATTTCTTCTGTAATCTAAACTCGTCGCATAAAATGTTGTCATTAATTATATGAATTAACAATTTTATTAGCAAAACGAGAAGATAATTTTGTCTTTAACAGGTATATCCATATTCGATCATCAAAATGTCAGATGACAATCGATAATAAGTTGAGAATATTTACAAAAGACATCGTTGATAATTCTCGATTCGTCTCGATGATCTAATTATATCAAAATCAATCGATACTGAGTTCGATCTTAAAAAGAAAACCGAATAAATAAATAAATAACAACAACAACAACAACAACAACAACAACAACAATAATAATAATAATAAAAGAAAAAAATTTGTCGCCGATATCGTCAAACTCTCTCAATCGTCGACGATAAACGTACGTTTCTTGGTTTCTTGAAGTCGATTTAAATATACAACGTCAACGCGACTTACTCTCGCAAGGTTTAATAACTCAAACGAAATGAAGAAAAAAAAGTTGTATTATGCAACAACCACTTGAATGGAGGGTATATTCTTCTACAACGATACAACATTGCTTAACTACATTATAACAAACACGATGTCAATTCGCGATGATCATGCGATTCGTACTTACATAAACATTCCTTTCTCTTCGAGGAAGTCGAACGGTTAATCTAAATTTCTATAAACTAATCCGCCCGCGAAGTCTCGAGGTTTTTTTATTTTATTTTGTTTTTCTTTTCTTTTCTCTTCTTTTTCTCGAGGAAGAACATTCGGTTGTCGAAATCAATCGTAACTCATGATTCGTTTTACTTTGAAAAGTATTAGACGAACATGTATTTACGTGGATATCCAACTGTGATGTCACAAGTTATCGATATCGGACAGCCAAAATGTTCAACCAAAGTAATCCGTCAGAAGGAAACTAAAGGAACACTACGATTATATAAGCGATTTAATATACTAGCTACGACGCTTATCGTTAGAAGAACGCGTCAAAATGTTGTCCTTTTTTTCTTATTTCTTTTTTTTCCATTTCTTTTCTTCTCCTTTTTCTTTTGTTTTTTAATAGATTTGCATTCTCTCCGAGGAAAGCATTAATCAATATTTGTCAGATTTTCGATGGATCCTTATAGATTGCTTACATACTTCACCTAAATCGCATTCACGTTAGTAACTCGGTTTAGGTTTAAAGATTTTCTTCTTTTTTGGTTCCTTTTTTTTTCTAAGTACTTGGTCTCGCCGACGATAACAACGGGAATTAGATATGACATGATACAAAGATCGAACTTCTTTTTTTCTCTCGTAATTTCTTCTTTCATATTCTTTTTTTATCCTTTCTATTCTTTTCGAAACGTTTTTCGTGCTCATTCTCGTACAGGTTGTTGATTTTCTATTTAAAGCCAAAAAGAAAAATAGAAAAAACAAATCCGTCATCATTGGACCTGTACACCGACCGACGTTCAAATATATTTTTTTCGGAGTTAATATAATTAATTGTTAAAGTTATTATGGTGTTACACTCCTATCCTCACAAATTTTATTGCAAAACATCGTAGATTTTTACACACAACTGTTATTTCTACAGAAATTCTACAAAATTGTCGTCACTTTCTTCTGAGATATCTTTTTCTTTTTTTTTTCCTTTTTTTTCTTTCTTTTTTCATTATTCGATTAACTTTTATAGTTAATTCAGTTATTAAATTTTGGTATGCTCGAAAGGGAAGAATTATTTGTGTTATATTAAACGTCGATCGATTCACAATGATCTTTATTTCTTAACTTCTAATAATATTATATATATATATATATATATATATATATATATATATATATCAGTTTAACTGTGGGACAATTTTGTTCAAGTCCATCTCATTTTATATTTTCATACTTCTTTCGTTAAATTATAAAGAAACGGAAACATATATAATCGTTTCATTAAATAGTGGAATATAAATGGTATGATTGAGTATATAAGAAACAAGAAATTTCGTTAAAATCCACTTGTTTTGGAACGTATACAGCAAAAATGATAAAAATAAAAACCATTAGGAATTATTAATGAAATAAAAAGAAACGGCAAAAGAAAATAAATCAAAATAAAATCATTCACAAAAATATTAACAGAATTTCAACATTAAACATATATCCTCTTTCATAATATGTTATTACAATTGATCATTTTTCATTGAACGAATTTGACCTCCCTTCTTATAAATGAAAATATTTTACAAAACTTATAACGTTTATTAAAAATAAAAACATTGGATATGTTGTGGATATTTCAAAACTGGTCGTATGAGAAACGTACATACACAGTTTTCTTTCCTTTTTTTTAAAGATCCGTAGGTTTCAGATTCCTACGTTTTATTTTGTACTCGGTTTTTACCGCCGGGAATAAACGGTATGACTTTGGTAAAAAATATCGCTGTTTTTCTTTTTTCGTTTTTTCAAACACTCCCCCCCCCCATACACACATCTTACGTCACCCTTTATTTCCTTCGTCCTTTTCATATGAAATTAAAGAAGGAAAGCGTTATATGTTTACATATGTACTTATGTATGTATGTATGTATATGTGTATGTATATATTATATGCTCGTCGTCACGTGTACGTAACATATAGAATAATTTTGTCACCCTTTTTCAAAAAATTTGTTGTCCTGTTCACAAGATTAGTAAAACTTATTAATGGGCTATATATATATATATATATATATATATATATATATATATATATATATATATAGCCCATTATATCCTTGAAAAGTTTTAAAATCTTCGAGAAAAATTCTTCAAGTTAGCCATTCCTTTTCGATCCTACAAACAACGAATGTCACCTTATTTAAATATAATTTATAGTAAGGTTTAAGCGACTACCCCATCGAGGTTTGTACAATACTTATAGCAATAATCGGAGGCAATAAAGTCGTGAAATCCTCTGTTTAAGAAAAAAAATAAAAGTAAAAATAATAATAATAATAATAATAATAATAATAATAATAATAATAATAATAATAATAATAATAACAATAATAATAAAGAAATGCAAAAAAGAAAAAAAATAACAAACCTTATTAGGTATATCCTTTAACTATAAGGAAAACAATAAATTATCTATCAATCAATCTTTACGAGCGCATATTCTTTTTTTTTTTTTTTACACATCGCGTATAAAACAAAATAAAAATAGACTTACTTTTGTTCTTTTCTCTCTCTTTTTTTTTCTTTTTATTAGTATATAAAATTTTACCCATAGATTAACTGTAATCGTGAAAATAATTGAATAATGAAAAAGGAAAAAAGGAATCACGTTTTTATAGAATATTTTGTGTTTATCTCTCTAAAACTGTGCGCTTCCCTGGACCGTATTCTTATCATCTTATGCACGTTTGGCTCCTTTGCAAACTGACATTACACACGTATGTATATATTCTCTCCTCGATGAGTTTTCGCCATTTCCTTTCTCTCTCTTTCTCTCCCTCCCTCCATATCTCTCTCTTTCTCTCTTTCTTTCTTTCTTTCTCCCATTCTCACATCCCTTGCATAGCTCTGTTTGATCTACAACACATCTCTTTAATCATAAGTCTCAGACTCCTGTTGTACTAATTTAAATCGACGAGGACTTTTCACGCACATAGAACCATGACCCTCTAATGAAAGTCTTCCTTTGCGTTGTAGATATCTTGTGATGTATCGAGCGACCAATATTTGAGGTCGCATCTGCCATTCGTTAAGAACTTCCTTGGGTGCCAATACCTAAAGAAAAAAAAAAAAAATAATAATAATAATAATAAGATATGTTATATCACCATAGATATATTATAGCAATTTTGACAAAGTATCAATAAAACTAAAACTTATACGTCTCAACAAAAAGTTTAGATATTAATTAACATAACTATTCGTAAATAATGAAGAAAAATAATTAAATAAATAATTAATTCGTATGAAAATTTATAAATTTTTTTTTCGAAATAAAATCATATCCATATCAAGATCATAGTGATCGTATAGATCACCTGATCTCCTTTGAGTCGATCCAACAAAGTCACGCTAACTACAGCCGATTGAATGCCAGCGTGATGTGCAAGTGCTCCGAACGAGAGACTCTCCATCTCTATATTAATAACACCAGCTTTATGTATCTTCGTTAAATAATCCATCTTTTCGTTCTCCGTGAACTCGCAAAAAGCTCCATCCAATCTAGCCTGACCTTCGTAGAAATCGTAAGTACACATAGTCTTGCCGACCACCGTATCGTAAGGATCGTCACGATGACCCAAAGCTTTTAATTCTCGAACTAATTGTCGATCAAACTTTGCTGGTCTCTTCACTATCTTTCCTAAGACAGGCTGAGAGATAAAAAAAAATATATATATATTTTACTTTATTTTATTATTATATATTATTATTATTATTATTATTATTATTATTATTATTATTATTATTATTATTATACTATACCGTTATATTATAATACATATTCATTCATTACGTAAATATTATTATTATCTAGGTAGAATATACTTACCAGTTCTAAATAAGAATTCAACATCCCATCTACAGCTTCGTCAGTAATAACAACAGTGCCACCTTCGAGTCCAATACCACCGCAAGTACCGATCCTGAAGAAGATTGGATCCTTGACCTTAGCATGATACATCAACTTGATAATTTCGTGAAGAAGAATTCCCACAGAAGGAATACCCATTCCATGCTGTTAAATAAAAAGGCAATAAGTTAAAGTAACCAATGTACGAAATAATGATTTAAAGATGAGGTTCAATACCATTTCATTCTGTTACAATTCAAAATAATGCAGAGGAAAAAGAAAAATAAAAAGAAGAAAAGAAAAGTATTGATTCGCAAATACGAATCTGATGCAAAGTGTAAAGAAGTAAGTTGAATAAGTTACTTTTGAATAGGTAAATGTCGACGAATTCGATTTACAAGTTGAATAGTCACTATGATCGAAAGTTTACCATCGACTAAACTATTTCGAGCAAAATGAATAACTTTGAACATTTGATAATACATACTTTGCACAATCGTCGTTGCAGTCTACTAGCATTCATTTAGAATGATCTTTGTACTTCTGTATTCTACTTTATTTCTTTTTTCCTTTCCTTTAACTTCGATCTTACTTTGAGAGAAACGAATAAAAATTCTATTTTCTTCGTCGATAAAAAGAAAAAGACGAGAACGAAGAAAAAAAAAAAAGAAAAAAGAAGAATAAATATATGAAAATATTCGACGATAATCTTTTTTCTCTCTATCGAGAAACATAAGGTATGTACTTACGCTGATTGAAAGCACCGGTCCGACTTTGTACATGCAATAACGATAGGAATACTGGCTGATGTCGAGGAGGGTTGTTCCAGCCGGAATCTTGTGACCTATTTCCTTCATAATGTAATTCGCAAACTGCTCCATACGTTTCGGCGTGCCACCCATACAAACGAACTGCAAACAATACGATAGAGGATATAATGGATACCTTATCGTTTCTCTTGTCGTAGAAAATTGTACCGTGAATAGATAAATAAAAGGGAGATAGAGAAACAGAGAGATAGAGAGAGAGAGAGAGAGAGAGAGAGAGAGAGAGAGAGAGAGAGAGAGAGAGAGAGAGAGAAGAATAGAGATAGATAAATGAAAAATAAAGAGAGGGAAAGAGAGAGAGAGAGAGATAGAAATAGAAGAATAAATGAGAGAAAACTATTCGAACGCGGAAGGACAATAATTGAATTCCACTATATGGAAGGACATTTCATATTCATCCTGACATTTGCAATTATCCAGTCGGTTTAAAATTTCGTTTTTGATAGAATGGCCGATCCAATAATTAGAATAACTTTGTTACGCTCATATGGCTCGGTTATATCGATCGTCTCACTTCGAAAAAAGAGACATTTTTCAATACTGATGTCCGTGAGAGGTGTATTATATTCAATGAACGGCAATCATTCGTTGTCACGAAAATTATATTCTACGGTGAAATCGAAATGTGCTCTTTGAATTTTCACGTGATAAAGAAAAATAATAAATAAAAGAGAGAGAAAGAGAGAAAGAAAGAGAGAAGGAAGAAAAAAAAGGAAAAGAAAAAACGATCGAGAAGAGTTTCACGAAAGGACAGATAAAAGCTTGGTTATTATATCTACGAATGTGATGTTTAATTAAAGGATATTGAAATTTATTTATTAATTTACAATGAAAATTGCATTCATTATCTAATGGAATCATACCAACGACGTTCATTTAAGAGCTTTTAGCTGAAAATGAGCAAAGAGAAATGGAGCGTACAGAAGCAATAGTTCAACGTATTTATGCATATATATTCTAAAATAATTGAAATATTATAAACACACACACACACATATGAATGAAATTTTGTAAAGCAGTGTCTAATTTAACCGTAGAATATCGAAACTTATGTTAAAATTTCTTCGTTCTCTCTCTCTCCCTCTCTCTCTCTCTCTCTCTCTCTCTCTCTCTCTCTCTCTTCTCTTTTTCATATCTCTTCCATTTCATATTAAAAATAAAAACTTAAAAATCCATAAATTGCAATTTGCAAAATTCAAATGGACACTTCGGAAATCATGTAATTTTTTTTCTTTCCCATATTTTTTTTTGATTATTTTATTATTATTATCTTTTTTTTATCGTGTACGGGAGTTCATGGCACAATTAATTGTCGTAAAATTTCGCAATTCGAGATAGAATCCGTCAAACATGTAAATAGACGTCATCAATCCCGTTCTACGCAGCAAAGTCCGTATTAGATAATCAAATATTGAACTCAATCGATTAACTAATAAATTTGTTATCCGTTTTCTTCGATCCAGTAGCTCTTGATCAAAATTACATAGAGAAAAAAAAATATATATATATATATATATATGTACATATGTATGTACACATATATACATATGTATTTCTCGTGACCCAGTAAATAATATCTTAAAGTTTAATAAGGTAAGAGCTTCCTTTTCTTTCTTTTTTCCTCTTAAATACGTTTGACGGAACGATTTATCGACTCTGCTTATCGACGGAATTTCATTTGTTGCAACGTAAATCGGGGAATTCAAGTAAACAAACAAAACCAAGTAAAAAATAAAAAGAAACGTAAGAAAAAAAGAGTAAAACAATTAAATGATAAGGGATTTTTTCAAAAGTCGTACTTCAAAGATCAGATCATTTTATCGGTTAATATTGTTTCACGATCAAATAGACCAAATAAGATTCACTTGCTTATTTTATCATTGAATTTATGTTTATCAACATTAATTATATCGGAATTATCGTTACGCGATAATCGACTTAAATAAATAACGACAATCATGTTACTTGTTAACATCATTCGGAAATGTAATCAATGTCATGAGAGATCACGCGATTTGGATTAATTATTAATTCATGCATATAAGCACATCGAGAAAATTTAATAAAATTATTTTATAAAATAAATTGTATTTTCTTTTTCTTTTGTAGAAAGAAAGGATTAACAAACAAACAAACCATTGAACATATACACGCATGTACACACACGCGCATACAAATGAGCCAAATTGTATAATACACATGAACAAAGAAACCGTATAAAGTTAATACGAGAAAATGAACGTTACGTGTGGTGTGATGTGGTATGTGTGTGTTATATACGTGTGATGTCATGTTGAAATTTATGTTACCTTAACATCGCCAAACATTTCCACAAGATCATGAGAACCACTGCCAAGTGCTAGATGATACAATATATCTTGATCCATTAGTTCGATATTTGGGTTCCTCAGCCTTACGGAACCATCTCTGTATCTGAAAATTTATCAAATTTTATCATTATTTTACAATCGTTTGTTATATTTCTTTTCATCGTTTTTCGATTCGAGAGTAAACGAAAATGATTTAATATTTGATCACATATTATCTCATACGAATGACACGAGAATGTAATGACCCATAGAAAACATCGTATCGTTTTCTAATAGGCTTTTACCCATTCCGGCAACGTATTCGTTAAAAATCGAGTAAAAGATAAGACCCCGACAATCCCTAAACTTAATTTGCGAACACACGTATATATGTATAATATACGCGCGCGCATGTATGTGTTACGATTTTGCAACTATTTTCATTACAAAAGTATGCGTTCATGAGTCAATACCGCTAAATTGTGCCAACAATGTCCGACTGGTTATAATATCTTTCGATGTAAATAAATATGATGAAATAATATTATAATAAGTATCAATGTATTAGATTGACCGATAAGTAATATTGAAATTTTCAATACCGTAAGATAATATTGTTTATTTATATATAAAGTATTAAATATTCTCGATATAAAAATAATAGTTTTTTTTTTATTCTGACTACTTATTGGCTAACCCAATATGTGTGTGTGTGTGTATTTTATTTATCTTATGTTTTCTTCTTTTTTTTTCATAATAATAAGAGAAATTAATTACAAAAAACAAAATAATGAAAGTAAAAATAGATATGGATAAATTATGTTTTCTTTTATTTTTCGTTATTTAATCAATAAAATTAATTGAATTAATTTCTTGAATTACTTTCCTGATCGTCGGAGTAAACTGATATCCAAAGACGTGTCAATGATTCACTTAATTTGAAATTAATTTTCGATTTAAACGAAGGCTGATGACAAACCAAAGATATATTGATCGATATCGTCGAGTGAAATTTATCGTCGAAACCATAGAAACTGTAGGTACATCCAAAGTCTCTAATCGTGTTTAAACGTTACTTTTGATTATCCAATGGATATTTTCAATGAAATACGATAAGAAACGATATCTTATCGTTCTTTCTTTTACTTTATCTTCACCATCGAATTTTTTCCTTTTGATCAAATAATAATGAATAGAATATACAAATAGACAGGTGTATACAACCAACGTAAGTGACATTGTAAACGTGATTACATTACTCCCTGATATCTATGCAGAGTTGTAAAATTATTTTTAAAAAAATTATATTATCATTTAATATGTAATATACATATATGACAATTTAAAAAAAAATTATGATAGTCTCAATTTTTTTATTATTTATTTACATACACATTTAATATGTAATGTAATATGTATTTAACATGCAATATAATATGTATAAATAACAATTTAATATTTCATTAAATTTTCTATAAAAGAAAAAAAATTGTCTTAGTTTTCCCAATTGTTGTTTTCTTTCCTTATTACTATTTTTCTTGCTTTAATAAATTTTTCTTTAACAACTAGTATAATATTGATTGGTTCTAAAAACTTTTTACGCACAAATAAATCGTCAATTAACGTTAACATAATTAATCAATTATATTAATTATTACGATGATTGAATGTTTAAAAAGGAATTGCTATTGATTAACATATTGGAAAAAGGGGGATAGAAAGAGAGATTCTTTTTCCTTTAATACTTCCTCCTTTCAAAACCATTTTTTGTTCAATTTTTTACCCTGTTAAATTTCAATATCAATTTGAGGATAAGACTCGTTCGATTAATCATTTTTATTCTTCCGTCAAACGGGGAAAATATCGATCACAGAATACAGTTAAATGTCTCTCTTGACTTTGCCGGGGTCGCAAATCGAAAAGTTTTGAGACACCTTTAATTATTCGAGAGCTAGTTCTCTCTGTTCCAGCGATATTGAAAAACTATCGAAGCTATTTCAAAGGAAAATCGCAATACACGTATATATAGATACATACATACATAAATATATATTATATATATGTATATATCTACACATATATATAGTACATTTATAATACGATGTATATAATTTATATATATGTATATAACAAATATAAGTACGCGCGCGCACGTGTGTGTATGTGTGTACATAAAAATGATAGTAAATAAAAGGAGTTGACTCAGCACGACAAGAATGAACTTGGAATTTTCATTAACATGTAACTATAAAGAGAATTATGCATCTTGTAAATTATACAAAACGCATTAGTACATAAATCCTTTCTTTGTGAGATTAGGTATATTACAAAAAATAAAGAAATATATTTTAAAATAGTACTCTTTCCTTATTAAAGTTCGACCAATAAATCAGTTATTGATGTTATACTAAAAAAAAAGAAAATAATAAAAAAAATAAAAAAGAAATAAGAGATCGATAATATCGGCTAAAAATTTCAATGTTAACAAAAAGTTTTTTAATTGTAAATCTTCTCGAAAATTATTACACTGTTAAACAATATTAGTAACACTTCACTTTTTAAAATTAAAAAGATGCGAAGTTAATTAGACGAGACATGTATGTTAGGTATTGTTAACTAGGACACCGAGATGAATATGAAAAATAAAATAAAATAAAATAAAGATATGAGCAACATTTTTCTTCATAAATAAAATACTGTAGAGCATGTAATAATAGGTAAGAAAATTTGATTTCATTCGTGGAAGAATGCAAATACTTGAAAACGAATCGAACTTTAATCATTTTCAACACGATAATGTACTGATATTAAATAAATGCACACACATATGTTTGTGTGTGTGCACACAACCCTATGCACAATATATGTATTCATATATATACAAATCAATTAATCCTTTGATCCTTCCCGTATATGTGTGAATATATATATTTATAGAATAATATACATATAAACTATATGTATGATTATACACACACATACATTAAGAGAGAGAGAGAGAGAGAGAGAGAGATTTTGAATTGTAAATATTATCGTAAATTACGAATATTAAGATTACGCGATTACGTGCGCGTGTGTGAGTGTACATATATATATATATATATATATATATATATATATATATATATATATATTAATATATATATTAATATATATTAATATATAATATATATTAATTTTTATATATTAATATAAATTAATATATAATATATATTAATTTTCTTATATACAGGATGTCCGTCTATAGATATCTGAGCGAATATCACGCAGCTGGTTGAATTTGATAGAAAATTTATCAAGAAAACTTTGCATCACTTTTGAGTCAGCTACAAAGTGCATGGAA